>VYZT01031378.1:15655-76973 GCA_013400735.1 Pomatostomus ruficeps
CGCGGCTCCGCGGTTCTCGCCGCTCCCGGGGGCAGCCGAGCGGAAACCCGCCCCTAGCCGCCCGGCATCCAGGAGGGAGACGGCCCCGGCCAGGGCGAGAGGGATGCGCCCTGTCCGACAGCGGCGAGCAGCGGCCGCCCTTAATTAGCAATTAGCCTCTCCCCAGTCCCCTCTCGGCAAGCACTATCCCATGCACACCGACCCGCCGCCGGCAGCAGCGGCCGACGGCTTCTCCCGCGGTGCTGGCGTGCGGGTCGCTTAAGCCATGGGGAATGGGATGAACAAGGTAACGCCGCTCGTCGTTGTCGCCGTGCGCGAGTGCATGTGCGCGGGCCAGCGCAGCGGAGCCGGGGGTGGCCGTCCCTCCCCGCCTCGGGGCGGGCGGGATGCCGCGGCGCCCCCGCCTTTGTCTCGCCCCTGCGCCGCGGGCACCCGCTCCAGGAACAAAGGCCAGGGCAAGAGGGCTTTTCCCGTCGGTTTTGGGGGTCCCCCGCCTCGGGGCGAGGGCGGGGGGATGGAGACCACGGCCGCGCCGCTCCCTCGGGGCGCGCCGCCGCCGCCGCCTCCTCCTCCCCAGCCGCAACGCGGGCGGGCGGGCGAGAGGGGGGCCCTGGTTTCGGTGATGCGCGCCCGGGCTTCCCCTTCCCGGGCGAAGCGAGTTCCCGGCGGGCGGCGAGGGCTGCCGCGCCCCCGGCGCCGGGCTTCAATGCCCGCTCTGTGTCCCCCAGCGCTGGGGGCTGCCGTGGGGCAGAACCGGCACCCCCGACCTGCGCAGGACCCGGGGCATGGGGCTGTCAGCGGGCGCGGCGCTGAATCGTGTCACTTGGGCAAAGCTCGCTCCGCTCCCAGGGCGCGGAGCAGCCGCTGGACACGGGTGTCGCTGGGGGCTGGGCCCGGTGCCGGTGGGACAGGAAAGCGCCCGGCCCCAGTGGAGATCGCAGTGAGGAAGGAAGATGGATCTGGTTTGCAAAGGGTGTTGGCCTTTTGGCAGTAGGGGGCTTTATTGTACGCACCGATTCCCCTGGCATGTCATGGTGGTTATCAAGGGACAACTGTGATTTTTCTCAGTATCTCCACCTCTGTTTAAAACCCAGGTTTGAAAGTGCGGTGGTAACTAGCCTTTTATATATAGCTTACTATGAGGAACAGAAGTTGAGTCATCTCCTCTGTCTTACATCCTGCTTTGAGTGCTCCAGGAGTAGCTTTGCTGTGTGCGTGGCCTCTGCCAAAGCGGAGGAGAAGAGCTAGAAATAGCTGCTCACATGTCATCCCAGACTGACATCCTTGCCCCTGGAAGTCAGATTGATGAACATCCAGAGTGCTTAGTGTGCCACCTGGAAGGGAAAGCCTTTTCATCCTAAGGGTAGAGACATTGATATAGAACCCTTCAGCAGAGAAAAGATCTGGCTGCTGAGGAATTGAGTTATTGCGTAGGTGGCAGAACCTCCTTTGGTCCTTTTCTCGGTTTTTTAGCGTTCAAAGTCTGGGGATAATGCTGTGATATTAGCCTTCTAGAAATGGCCAGTTAGGAAGCAATACACTAGAGAGGCTCCTTTTAGGCTTCTGGTATGTTTGTAGTATTTTTCTTGGCGTGTTTGAAATTATCAGAACATTTAGAGGGACACAATATGGAATGCTTAAGTTGCAATCTGGGGAGAAAAAAAACCCAAAAGGACAAATCTCAGCCCTTTGAAGCTGCATTACATTTTACTGTGGTACTATGTGGGTAGGAATTGGCAATCTGTGACTGGCTAGTTTGGTCATTTTAATTCTGTTAAATGTTGTCTTGACATGTACCAACTGGAGCTTTCAGGACAAGCATAACACTACTTGGATTTTTCTCACCTTTCTTATGGCTATATTCAAGAGGCTGAGATGTTCGGCAGATGGGCTGGCTCCTCTAAGGAGGCTACAACCATGCTGAGTACTGGCCATCAGGGTTTATTTTTGTAGGGGTCCCACATGTTGGTCTGGAACTTGCCACCTTCAGAATGTGCCCCTGGATCATCTCTTCCTTCTGATCTTGTGAGCTGGCAAAGCTAGAGGGGCAAGGGGAAGCATGGAACCATCAGTGCAGATGTAGGGGGTATTTTCTTGACTCACTGTAGTCAGTCAATACAAATTGCCTTTGTTTCCAGCTGAAGTGGTTTTTTTGGTGGTAGAGCTGTATATGGATGGTAGGAAAAAATAATCAGCTTATTTGATGGTGGATTATTTCATTTAAGGAATCCCTTTGTACTGATGCCAGGGGAAGAGGATTAATGATGACCTGTAGTGGGTGTGGTAAGAAGGAGCTCCAGGGACTGCTACAGCCTCTGGATGCTGATCTGTTCTCAATAGCATGGCCCCCTCCTTATTTTTCTGTCCTGTGATACTGATGTACTTGATAGCAAATAACAATTGCACATGACTTTATGTGACCGTTAGAGTGATAAGGGCTGGAGGCCTGGCATTGTTTTTAGGTGGCGTTTGTCTTCTGTTGCTAATTTTCCCTGTAAAATTAGCCCAGCCTAGTTTTTTTTCCTAAAGCCCATCCAAGCCTTCTGACATTTCCCAAATTAAACTCAAAGCATTCATTCATATGTACCTTTCTTATTCTGTTCAGAGAAGGAGAATTGGCTTATGAATGTGCATTGACCTGGCTAGTATTAATTTTTAGTACTTCACCTTTTTATCTTATATTTTTAAGATGTATATTTTGCAGAATGAATAATGGCGNGAGTGGTCTGATTTGTCTTCATGCTTAATGTCTGACTTTGACTTGTGTTCAAAGTTCAAGTTAACGTCTGTGGTTGAAATGTACAAAGATGTTTTCCAGGAGCTGAAGTCTGGCGGCTGAGATGGTGATAAGATTTGACTGTCTGTGAACAGGATCTTGGTGAAGAGCTCTTCCTGAGGTTTAGTTGTTGTTCAGTGCTGTTAAAGTTAACTGACGGTTATTCATGTAAACTCCTCAGAAGGTTTTAGTGTTATCTCTACAAAAACGGCAGATAAGCCCTGTTTGTTGTAGGAGTGGATTCATAAGAAATTTAAACCAGTGTGGCTAGTTACAGCTGAGGTACCCAATTTTATGGAAGTCAGCTGTGCCAATTCATGTCAGCAGCAAATCCCCCTCCCTGATGTGTGCCACTCTCCTGTACTGGACAAAGGTAGGCTTGTCTTCTCCCTTTACAGTGGCTGGCTACCTCTCAGAAAGCCCCATGAACTTCTCTGGAGTGCCCATCAGTACTAACACATCTGGAAGCAGTGCTGGGCAAGGAGTTAGATGCTTTATTATAAGCATTTGTACATATAGGAAGCAGCAGCAAAGTAGCCCTTGAAGCCGTTTTCCAGAGAGGTGTATTGTCAGAGAGGACTGACAGAAGCATTAGGAGCTGTTGTCTGTTCCAGGACTCTGTGCAAGGTGGAGAACAAGAGCTGCTCTCATGTGAGGTACAAACGAAGACAGGCGTTGGTGTCCTTGTCCCTTGGTTGTGCATTCTTCTACATTGGTTACTTAGTCTGTGGTCATTTTCTCAATGTTTTGGGTCATATAAAGAGGCTGCTGTTTTTATTCATAAAGCCGTGGTTGAGAAGGTCACAAAAACAACCACCTTATTTTTCTACTCTTCTGACTCCCACCCCTTCTCTCTCACACGCCCCTAGCAGCCATCAGCCTTCATTTTGCATGGCGCAGAGTTGCAGTTACTGAAGGCAGTGTGAGATGACACAGCTGAAAGTTCCCAGCCATAGTTGAGTGCTAAAGTATTAGTCAGCATGACATGAAGATTCACTTCTTTCCAGGTAGCTTTCACCCATAGTAATGTTTCTTGCTTCTAGAATGACTAGTACAACAGGGGTAACATCTGTCCCTAGGTGCACAGTGTCCTAATTACCTATCTAACATACAGCGTTGCTTCATGATGCACAAATGCATTCTTCTGGATTTTTCCTCCTTTGCCAGCAAGAAACCTAATTTCTGCAACCCCCCAGTGTTTCTCAGTATCTTTAATTTCTAATGTCAAAGCTTAATGACTGTGACTGGAAATTAAGCTTTTATTCTCTCTTGAGAATGCACATTTGATGCAGAAATAATGTCCTAGAGTCTAAAATGCCATAGTCTACACCAGTGGTGTTGTGATGGAAGATTTTGCTGCAGATAGGAAAAACCAGACAGCTATTTCAAAAGATCAGAAAGGCTTTTTTCATTTTTTTCATTTTTTATGTTTAATTTGAGGGAGGTCACTGGGGTGATCTCATTGGTGAAATTCATTCATAACTTGAGTCCGTTTTGCTTTAGAACATGATTTTGTTTGCAGAATTTGACCTCTTTGGCAATGACTCTTCAGTACTGTTCTCTCTGGAATAGCTACAGGCTTCTTCTTTCTAGCCTGGGATGCAGCCTTAGAGCTGCACTTCTAGCAGTGTCATCAAGAGGGCTTGAAATACTGAATTGTGCCTTGAAACCATGAGTCTTGTGCACGTGGAAAGGGACAGCATGATGTTGTAAAGGTTCTTTACCGTACACTATACCCTGGCATTGAAAACTGCCCTAGGGATTTTTGCTGTCTTTGTAAGAATGTTGGATTTGTACAGGCGAAGAGGAAAGGAAAAGGGA
Organism: Pomatostomus ruficeps; assembly: GCA_013400735.1. Lineage (NCBI taxonomy): Eukaryota > Metazoa > Chordata > Aves > Passeriformes > Timaliidae > Pomatostomus > Pomatostomus ruficeps. Next base: position 20,253 of record VYZT01031378.1, read on the forward strand.
GAAAGCTGTCTGAGCTTATCTTTGCAAAATGTACAGGTGCCTGTTTGTACAAGACTAAAGAACTATTTATTTGATGAGCCAGTGTTCTTCATCAGCCCTTAATTTGCAAGCAAGAGTCTACAAGCAGCAAGGTACAGCAAGGGTCCCAGAGAAGCCATCTTTCAATATCAGGAGGGGGGAGAACTGAGCCCTGTGTTTAGAGCAGGTGTGACACAGCAGGCAGAGAGGGATCACCCAGCAAAGCCTAAAGGGAGGAATGTTTGCTCAAACCAAAGCTGCAAGGAGTGCAAGAGGTGCTGCAGCTTTTCTGTTTCCTGCAAGGCTTGATAAATAACAGCGAACATGATGCTTTAATCGGATGAAAGCCCTGAAGTTAGGGCAGGTCAGAAGCTTTTTACAGGCTCTTCTGCTGGCCCTCCTAACTTGTGCGTGGTAAGCTGGATTGCCTTTCAGCAGGAAGGCTGCAGTGAAACGGAGGCTGTGGCAATAATCCCTGATAAAAAGTCCTTCATGACTTTCAGAACTTTGCGGCTGCTAGATTGAGCTAAATGGGTGGAGTTTTCCCTTTAAATAGCTGTGCCTGAGAGACTGTTGCTGCTGTTGTGGTGACACTGGGGTGTTGCTAAGACTATAGGAAGTTGGTGCTGACATATCTGTATTGGTGGTATGCTTAGCATGGACTGAAGAAAAATGGATCGTATGGTTTCACCACCACAGTTATAATCTCTTCTAAAGATGTGGGTGTGGGTCAGAGACTTCAGGTGGCAGAGAACAAAAATCTTGGCCAGAAAATGTGTGTTCAGTGTGCCTGGGGGATTTTTCATGTCCTTACTGCTGTTCCCAAGTTGGGAGGGTTGTGAGAGGGTGGGAAGGGTAGCACCATGGTGTCACCTGCCTCTGTGTCTGTGTGTGCACGTGTCCTCAGACTGCACATGCTGGTCCTTGGGCAGACCTTGAAACTCCCCAGTTAAAGAATGTCCTGTAACTGAGACCCGTGCAGGCATCTGGGAGTGTGGGGTCAGTGGGTGGATCTGGGAGAGAAACATGCAATCCATGGACTGTCAGCAGTTCCCTTTCTGTGTGAACACACATTGCTGTTTACAGTGATTTCCTTTAAGAGCCCACAGTGCTGCAGCCCTGACTTGCATGGCTTTGCACTTCAAAAGCCTTGAAGGGTGTAATTTTGCAGGGCTGTGTCCAGCTTCCTTAGCAACTTCAGGCAAATCACCTTTGCTGTGTGAAGTTTCATCATTAGTTCCATGAGGGTAGCTCTTACCTTGTTGCATGAGGCAGGGGAGGGCTGTGTTGTGAGGCTCGCTTCATATTTGTAAACCACATTTGCTGTCCTTGGAGAGCCTCCATTAGGTGAGGGTGCCCACGATTAACAACCCCTCTCTGCCAAGGAATGCTGTCAAAACTCAGTGTGCTTAGAGCTGTCTGGTTTGAGAAGGTTGCAAAGAGGCATGAAATGCTGTCAGCATGTTTTAGATTGCATTTGACAATAGTCTGCTAAAGTAGTATGTTCCATCCTGTATGCAAATTGAACTTTGTCAAATTGTCTTACCACAAGATATCTATATTTGATACTATATTTCTTTCTCACAGATTCTGCCTGGCTTGTTCATTGGCAACTTTAAAGGTAAGATTAGTTTTATCATTATCTCTAGGATTACTTAGCAGGGGTCTTAAGGTGTTGTTTTGCAGGCACTCAGAATTCTTTGACATCTCTGTAGCTTTTTAACCCCATCTTGCTTCATTTCTGGATTCATCTGGTAGCACTTAAAGAAGAACTCGTTTGCCCTCTCATCTGAGCGCTGTGCTGCAAGTACTTTGAGAAAAGTAAAATGAATACCATCTCCTCGGAGCATGTTTCGGCTGGAATTCCTAGACATTGGCCTGCCTTAAACAATTCTTGTGCTTGGCAGGCAAGCCTGTGAGCCAGGCAGATTCTTTGTAAGGCTTATTGCAAGCCCTCCTTATAAGTAAAGGCTTACTATGCCTCCCGCTCATTGCATTCATTATTTTGGTTATTTATAACAACTGCTAAAGAGTTCTGTTATCACTGCTTGTGAGACTGATAGGTCTGCTGGTTGCAGGCTGACCACTGATACTCACACTGTCTCCATTGCAGATGTAAGTTTCTATGGATTTTTCTCCTTTATGCATGAGGTTTATTTTTTGTGTACAGAAAAACAGACACATTTAGAAAACACAGGAAACTTTATGTAGACATCCAAATAAATGGCCGCTTCTCAAAGCACTCTGTTAGCTGCAGTTCTGGCTGACCCTCCCCACTCAGAAGTAAATCAAGTGTGCATGTACAGTTGTTTTGATAGATGTAGACCCCATATTTCCTATGCTTGGGTAGAACAGCAAAGCAAGGCTCACAGGGGCTCCTGTGATACCCTGTCTTTCCTGGGCTGTCTGATACCACACCCAGTGTGTTAAGACTTGTAACATCTACATTGGATTTAGATGGTGCTGCACCTTCTCCCTGCCTCATGCCCACTCTTCTTTCTTTGCCTCCCCATCCTGAAACCCATGAGTTCAGTGGTTTTTGCCTGATTTACCTGCCTCTGGATCTGCTGACCCATACTGTGGATCCAGTGCTTGTTGCCCCTTGGGATGTGGAGCCGATCACTTTGGAAGGCAGCCTGGAGGTACATGTGAAGTTAAAAGCTGCCTTTTGCCACACCACAAACACAAGTACAATGGCTACTGTGTGAGAGAGTTAATCATGCCATAGTAAGGAAAATGAGAGGATGGAGGTGATTTCATGCTGATAATGAAAGGAGAAAAGAAAAAAAAGTAGGAAAAAGGGAAAATAAGGCCAAGAGGGTAGTTTTGAAAGCCTTTTGGCTGGACTACTGCAGGGGCTGATGACAAAATTAACTAACTTGGTCACAAGCCATGTTGCTTCCTCTTTTTTGTCTTCTGTTCCCAAAGTAGTTTAGGCAAGGGGTGGAATTGGGAGGATGTTGGATAGCTGAGTCCTTTAGGTTTCAGGTAGTCTGGCAAGGTGGACAGGATGGGCCCTGGTAATATGGCTCCCAGTCTGTCCCTCTCACTGTGGCCACCCGGCTGGTGAGCCCTTGCCAGTCCACCCAGGGGAGCAAAACTCAGCCAGAGCATCTGTTTGTTGGTGCAGTTCTGTTTTCAGTGGAGCAGGGGTGGCCAAGGCTGTGGAGTGAGTCAGCATCTCTGGCCATGCCATGCCTGCGGCCCTCTCGCTTGTGCTGCCCTGGCCGCTCTCTGTGTGCCTTGGGAGCGGCCCTGGAATGGCACGGCAGGTCACGCCTGCACAGAGAGCAGAGGCGTGCAGGTGGAGGAGCTGTGAGTGGGCAGTGTTTCTGGGAACCTGGCTGGAAAAAAACCAGAGGATGTAATGCCTCTGCTTACCTCTATAAAAGGGAGTAAAGATGAATTGGCTTTAACCCCAGTGTTTGTGTTATGGAGTCTGTTTTTTAAATTAATTAAAAATACAAACAAAATGTCCGTTTATTTACTGCTATGACCTTTGCTCATATTGCATTTAATCATTACATTCTACCATTACAAGTACCTGCAATAATCTCAGATAAGCTACCATACCTGGAGAGGAAGAGAAAAGATAGGTGTTGCAGTACTTCACTAATACAAGAGAATACTTTTAAAATTCTTACTCTTTTCTGCATCCCTGGTTTCTCAACATCCCATTGCCTCACTGTTTAGGAGCAGTTGCAACAAGCTCTCTGTGCAGTGAAGTAGTCCCATTTAGGAACAGGTTGTTGGTTAATTACCAGTGTATTTTTCTGGAGGAGCTTGATCCCCATGTTCTTGGGGTATGTTCTGATTTGTGACACTTTTTAAAAAAGTGACTGCCGAGTGTTGAGACTGCCACGAAGGGGATCATTGACTGAGAAATACTCTGCAGCATGTGCAGTTGGGATTGGTCAGAGTATCTTGATTTTGGCAGCTGAAATGACTAGAAAGACAGGGGTTTACAAAATTATTTCCTGTAATGCATTTTTGACCAGTCTCCCATTCTTCAGTTTAAGACCAATAGCTTGAATTGAATAAAGTTGCATCCTGTCAGTAAGAGGAGGAAACACTGAATCCCTGGTGCTGTGCATCTTGCCCAGACACAGGGCTGAGAATTTGAGGCACTGAGTCCTTGAGCACGGGTAGAGAGGAGGGAGCTTTTCCTGGAGCTGAGTCAGAGGAACGTCTGTAAATCGCTCTGATCTGCCCTCTGGAGGATAGCCTTTCCCCAGTGACTCCTCAGGGAGCCTGGGCATGCACAATTTCCAGAGCTCAGTCAAAGTACCATCCTACTCCCACTCCTGTCTCGCTGCATGGGAGACTTCTGGGAACACTGGCAGACTGGGAAAAGGCACAGTTCTTCCAGATGGGTGCCTTTCTGCTGAGTGAAACTGGGATGTTTGAGATGTTAAACACTAATTCTGGAGGGCTGTTGTCTGGAGAAGGCTTTCAGCAGTTGTTCTGATTGGGGAATTATTATTCACCATTCAGCTATATTTCTACTTCTAGGCCTAATAAACTTAAAAACAATGTATGACAGAGCTGTGAAAATTCTGCATTTGACTAGGAGATAAACTGAGGCCCAGGAATAGCTTGTGAAATGAACCTGTGGCAGGCATTGGAGCTGAGCTTGCTGCTTCCATTTGGGTTGCTGCTGCACAAACCTCTAAGCACATAGACTGAGAGGGTCTTTAATAACCACCTTAAGGGCCTTTAGGGTAGAAAGTTATATGTAGTGCTGATTATGGAAAGCACTGAAGTATCTCCTGAAATCCCCCTAAGTCCACAGGGCTTGAGTATATCTCTGAAAAACTTTCCTGAATAAGCACAGATCTTGGCATGCATTCAAGTGCTTTTTATCTTGCAAGCCTAAAAGCATGATTCAGCTCATCAGTAGCACATGAAAATTGTGGTATGCTCCTTAGAGGGTACATTTGAGATTGCACAGCTAGAGGGCAGAAAAATTCAAGAAGAACCATAGATGTCTATATAAAATATCAAGACTGAGTCTTTGCTGAAAGCCTAGAAGGAAACAGAGCTCTTGGGATTCTTCTGTGAAAGTGAAGGAGGAGTTGTTTCTTTGCAAATGGGAGAGTGGGGGAGAGAAGAATAGAGAGAAGAATGAGGGAAAAGAAAGGAAGTTAACTCTTCTTCCTGCCTCTAGTTTTGGAGAAAATTTAGTTTGTTTCATTTGTGCCTTACAGATGAAATGTAATCCTCTCAAAAGACAAAGAATTTATTGTGGGACTGCATGTCCATTTGTCTTCTGCACTGGAAACCTGAGGTCCCTTGAAAGTCACCTATGCTCGCAACAAAAATGGTTCCTTTGTTCCTTAAGGGATCGACAGGACAGACTATTTCTCTGCACAAATGGAAAAAAAATCTGTTTCTTCTGATAAGAGATTCGTAATGAGTGCTTAGTTTGCTTCCAAACCAAGAGGTGTGGCAGCAGCAAAAAACAGAGATTCAAGAATGTTTCTACCTTGAATATTAAAGAACTTGTGTTCTTCCTTGTTTGTAATCATTCAAGGTTTTTCCCATGGAATATTTGGGGGCTTTTTAATTTGAAGGGGAAAGCCAGAATATGAGGTTTAATTTTCCCCAAAGAGTCCAGTGTTGCTGTGGATGATCTGGAGAGTCTTGGGAAAGTTTCTGCCATTCCCATTACTAAGTGTATAAAAAGGCAAAGCCTACCGAGTGGTTCTGCTGTGTTTCTAGAGTCAGTTAATTCCTGTTCTCATCTGCTTAGTATTTTTTTTTAAGTTCCATTTCCTAAGGCTTTATATCAGGTACTGAAAACAGGAGAGGATGGAGATACCATTCCCTTTTTCAGGTTCAACTTTTGAAGGAAGGCAATTTATTGGTATTCCATTAAACAGAGTACTGACCTCTTTTCTCTACCTTTCTTGTTCCCCAAAAAGATCCTTCTGAGAGGACAGGACAAAATATGTTTTAGAACATAGTGTGAAGTGGAGACAGGAGGTGTGGAGTTTTTATTCATGTACAGAGTTTGTGTGTGTGTCTCTGTAACTGCACATAACTGGATTCAGGAACAAAGCTCTCCTGATGGGAAACCATTCTCAGTAATAGCTCTTAGTGCTCTGAAACACTGCAGAGAAGGTTCTTTTTTAGGTGGCTCTCCCTTTGTCTAGGTCTCTCCAAAGTAGAAAATAAAGTGTAGACAGAAATTTGGTTTATATAATAAAAAAAATAAGGATCTGGTGATGATGAAATTGTAGTCTCTATATATCTGCAGATTGTGACTTGATACTATTGTACATACTGGGCTGACTTGCCATCTCTGAGAGGAAATCCTTATCCCTCACCCTGCATTTCTGTGGAGGCACTAAAATATTGAAGTAAGAGAGAATGTTTGTACATTTGACACTTCACCACTGTAGTATGGGAGTCGTTCAGGCATTGACGTGTCTTAACTGGAGTCGTTGGAGCTGTGTTGTCTCCCTTTTGCTGATGGGGGATGGAAACACACTGCACTAGGTGATTTGCTCCCTAGCCACACAGTAAGGCTGTGTGGGTAAAGTAAAGTTGCAGGGAAGCAAATTCTGACAGGCCCCTGGTCCCATTTTGATGACTTTGGCATTGCTTTTGCAGTTAAGTGTTTGCAGCTCTCTGCTTGAGTAGAGGTTAAGCTTGGAGTCATAGTATGCAACTAAGGGAAATAGGCTAAATGTGGGAGGGAGAGAGGAAGATTTCCCCAGTGTGAATTGTGTCATTTTGTGTGAGGAGAGAGTTTCCCAAAGGCTTTACTTGAAAGTCCGCATCTGTATCGGCTGAGAAGCATTTTGCTGTATGAAACAGAATGTTAGGTAAGCTGCTGTGAAGGATAATGCTACATTTGAGGCACCCTTTAGAGGAAGCACGGGAGGGGCTCTGATATGTAGGTTTAATCTTAACATTTGAAAATGGGGTGTTTCACGCTGTGATTTCAAAACGTGAGCCTGCATGTGCTGGTACAGCACAGTGCTACAGCAAAGGAGTTAGAACTGCTGTGGTGATGGTGGTTCTTTTGGTTTTTGGTGGTTCTTTACATAACCTCTAAAGATTTTTGTTATTTATGGTATGAGACTGTGAGTGACAGGATATCTTATTTGTACTGCTGTTTAAATAGGCTTATCTATAGTATCTGTAGAGACTTAAGGCAGGTGCTGGGGAACCAGGGGAATTTCCCCTTTGTAAACTGTTTGAAGTTTAGATCCAGATAGTAGCTGGGAAGCTTTTTCTCCTCTGCTTTAGGGATTTGAATGGTTATTTTCCAAAGATATTAAAGACCTGCTGGCTACCCTGTGACGTAGGTCTGGGATGGCCATTTCCAGCTTGTTTCTTGGAATACCCGAAATCTCACTGTATAGTTTTGATTTGCTGAAATTTCTTAAGCCTAACTTTCCAGTTAACTGAAGAATTAAGGTACTTCAGTCTTTTTGAGTTGTACTATGTCCATTAGGCCTTTCATACTGGTTCAAAGCAGTCAGCATTTAATTTGGATCATATCTTCTTTTAAAGCAGTTTGCCTTGTGTGACGAGTCATTTCTTACCATGTAGGTCATACTGATAATTAGAAATTGGGGTCTTGTTGTGCTCCGTGTACATGAACACCATGAGTTCCAGCCAGCAGGCTCTGAAGTCTGCCCTTGGTCTTTGTAAGACAGAAAACAGTGATTTTTAGGGACACTTACACTGGTTTCTGAGCTTCCAAATCCTTGCCTGCTTAGGTACTCCCTAAGGAATTGAGACTGTCCTGCAAAATATTAGGAAAATCTGAAGGTTAGGTGAATTACAAGACCTCGCCTGGCAAGCATTAGCATTTCTTCTTTGAAATGTTTGCTCTGAGATTTTTAGGAAATTTTATTTGTTCTGTGAAGATAGGCTTTAACTCTCTTTCAGACAGAATTTGTGTTAATTCTCTCCTGAAGGATTAGGCATCTATGTTGATCACACAGGCTTGAGCAGTAGTGAGTAAAATCCTTGTAGTTTTGACTCTTTTCTTCATTTTATTAGCTGTAGAGAAGCTTTCATAATTGGATTAGGTTTAAATTTTATTGCTTGTTACTGTGCTCACTTGGATCTTGCCTATGGGGCAGTATAATTAAATGTCCAGCTCAGCTTTGTGGTGTGGAGAAGGCATTGAAACTTTATAGTAGGTGGATAAGACGACACAAGGGATGCTAATTGGACTCTTGCACGTACATAAAGAATGTACAGGTGATGCTATTGTTATTTTTGTACCTAGAGAGAGCCGGTTTGAAACCTTTGTGGTCACTGCTCTTTTTTTGTGTGCAACCAGGCTAATGTGAACAGATTGTATGGGCAGATTTCGAAGGCAGGTGTTCGCATCATAAAACCACTGCTGTATTTGCCATGGTGTGCTGTGCCATTCTCAAGCAAAAAGGTCAAAAGTAAATGGGCACAAACTAACTTGTACCTGTATTGGTGGTTCTTTCAGGTAATTTTCTGACACGCTGATAGTTTAATATGGGGAAAGTTGCTCATTGATGACAGATAATCTATTTTACCTTTTTTTCTCATAGAATCAAGTATATGGGTTTGCTGTATCTAGCATCAAATTTTCAGTCGCCCCAGTTTTCTTTCCAGTTTTGAATGTCTGAAACCCCTTGGTTACAGGTCTAGGAACCACCTTTTCACAACTGCACTTCCTTGCTGTAGAATTTTGCTTTTTCATACATTCGATATCTTTATCACCTGTCTCTCTTTAGACTTAAAATTATCATATGTATTGGCTAAATGCACATTTTTCTCTACTGGTTCACAGAAAGTAAGAATCTGGTTATCGTCTTGGCTTGTCTGCTGAGACCTCAATTCAAGTGATATGGTTGGCTTCCCTTCTCAGACCTGGATATCACAGGGTCTGTCTCCCAAGTGAAAATGTATCCCCTGAAGGGGGATTTGTGGGTAGAGAGGAGGTCAGATATTTCTTGTACAGCTCTGAGTGCGTGTTCAGATGGCCGTCACCTGCACACAGGCATGCACAGACTTATATTTCAGATGCAAAATACATGAAACTCCTGACATGAGAACACATTCCTGAGTCACTTAAGCTTGGTCTTTATATAGTATATAATTTGTTTTGGAGTTAGAAGTGCATCTTCCCGTTACCCAATCTGATCATGGTGTTCTAGAACAGCTGCATTTGGGGTTTTGTCTGACTTTATGCAGCTTCAAAAAGAAACGTATAATGATAAGCAACTTTTCAACATGTACAATAGGAATGCTGTTTCAAGAGATTAAAAAAATTCTCCTCCTTTTTTCCCTCTATCACAGATGCCCGAGATGTAGAGCAATTGAGTAAGAATAACATTACGCACATTCTTTCAATCCATGACAGTGCCCGCCCTATGCTTGAGGTAAGAGTTGTGGGGGACTCCACAGTAAATCCTTACTTTGCAGTTGACTGTTACAGTCATCTTGGGGTTAATTTTTTGTTCTGTGTGATTGGTGTTTTGAGACTGATTTTCTCAAAAGCTGTAGTTTTGGGATCCAGCCACAGGTTTTGTCATTGCTGCTGTTACAACAACAAGAAACCAAACTGGCAAAGGAAGAGAACTACAGTGTCAATCTGTATAACACAATAATGGGAATATGTTATTAATTTAACAGTAAAGGTAAGTTTCCTTCTGTGTGGAGTTTAAGCATCACATAAACAACATTCTTTTCCCAATATTAACCCTTCTTTGTACTTGGGCCCCTTCCTTGATTCTTTATGGCAGATGGGTTTGTGGTTCTTTTCTATGGGAAATAGCCTTATTTAGGCTTGGAGTGTGCTAGGAACCAGTGATCCTCATATAATTTTTACATCTAATATAGCAGGGCATCTATAGTCTCCAACCCTTTAACATAAAGTGTTATTTTCCATTTTACTGAAGGGAAACTAATCTGAAGAGCTGTATTTGCTGTGTTATCTTGAGCAGGGAAAGAGCTGGGAACAGGATACAGGTCTCCTTTGTTGGAATGCTATGCTTTCTTCTTAACACGAGCTTACCTTGAAGGGGAGTCTGGCTGGGCTTTGCTACATCTTAAAATCCTGCTATTTGATTTATGTCAGGAACTGTTGTCCTCTAAAATTTGTTTGTTCCTTCCCTGCATTCCTCTTCTCATGAAATACGGCAAAATTGTGGGTCAGGCAGTTGTTGGTGTTAGCCCTCACATGCTGTTGGGAATCTCCGCTTTTCTTTTTCTTCATGCAAAATGTCTCCAGTGATTTCAGTCCTTAAACTACAGAATTCCCACTTCTCCCAGGCAAGTCAATAGGTAAGCTGAACAAGAAGTGTCCCCAGTAGTCACAATCAACCCCAATATCAAGGTAGTGATGAACTCCGGGTTGACCTTGAATTTATAAATGTGCTGAAGCAGAGCTTTAGCTGTTGACTTTGTTACACTGTCCATTTGATTTGGGTTGTGCCTGATACTTGTTAAGTCTAAGTTAAGACAGACTGAATTTCAGGAGTGCTCTTAGTTGAAGAGGGAACTATTTGTGCTGAGTAAAGGAGATGTCATGTTGCCTCTAAGGTGCTGATCTTTAAAATGAATGAAATTTTGTTTTGTTCTATCATGATTAGAAAATTAGGAAGTCTGATTATGATACCGATCAGCTGCAGCCTCAGGCCAGTGCATCTGGTGGTGGTGGTGGTGGTGGTAGTTTTGACAGCCCACACACCACCTCCCTACTTGTGGCAGTGCATCTGTTTGTGAGGCTGCATAGTAAACAGAACTGGGAGCTTTTGTGGTTTAAATATAACCAGGTCACCATTTCTTCCTCTAGTTACCACCACAAAAGACATGAAGGATTATGTTTACCCAGATCTGTTCCCAATCTGGTTCACAGCAGTGTCTCAAAAGTTACAGTGGCACGGGAACAAGCAGTGGCTGGTTGAGGGTGGACTTGGTTTAATCACCCCTGCTTCCAGCTGTGCCTTTAGTTTTCTCAGCATGCAGTATAGTTCCTTTAAAACTTCTCCCCATTTCCTAAAGTAGTGTAAGGATTTCAAATTCCATTTGTTTGGGAGTTGAGCTAATTTTTGATTACTTTATCAGTCATGGTCTTACTGTGGTGATTGATTGGGACTGAATGCTTCTGTTCAGGAACAAGAGCCTGGAAAACTTCTGTTAGGTTTTGGTACTTCCTTTGTTATTTGCATCCGTGCCAGGTTGTAGGTGGGTTTGTTTACAGCTTGTATGTCCACGTTGTGCTTGGAGATTGTTCTCATGTCCACTGAAATCAGATAGGAATGCTTTCCCTATGTGTATCCCTCATCACCTTTCTACCCAAATTTCACTCATGGGAAGTGATTACTTTTGTGTTCAGAAATTCATCTGATGTTATTCAGACTTCTAAACATGCAATTGCAGTGATAAGGAAATATAATTTCCCTGAGATTCCCTGTTTCATGTGCATGCTGATCATCTGTAATAAGGTGCCTTTGCTTCTGCAGTAGTTTTCTTTGTCTTTTGCCAGCAATATTTTATCTCCTGTATTCCCTAGTCCTGTAGGAAATGTAGGAACCTGTAGGAAATGCTACAAATAATTCATTAGACAAGGCTTTCTGTGTACGCTAAGGAAGGTAAGTGCTTTTAGACATTGAAAAGCCAGTAGTGTTTTAGTAGCATGTTATCAAAGAGAATTTGGCCTTTTCTGGCTGTCTGTGGAACAAACGAATGTGGATGCATACTTTAGTCCTCAAAGGCCACAAATTATCCACATTTTGCTTGTCAGATTTTGAAGTTTCAGTAATGACTGTTTTGATGCAATAATACTTCTGAATACAGCATTTAGAGTGGTGTATCAGAAGTACTGATTCTGTACCCAGTGCTGGTGAGTAGAGAATGAAAATTCCCAATCTGGCTTTGCTATTCCTAGTCAAGAATGCAATACTGAGAAAATGGAAACAAGCATCAGTCTGTGTGGTGAACATTAACTTGCTACAGATTGTAAAACTATTTTCTACTGTACTAACTCAAGGCATTGCCCTTCTCTGTGATGTTACAGACTGTTTTTACCTTGTTGTTTGAAATGCTCACAGTACCTTTTAAAAAGTATGCTTTCCTGTATGACTTACTTACTGCAGGTTTTGGGTATAGGTTGCTTCAGTTCCTCATAAGTTGCTAAGCTATTAGGAAATGATCAAAGAGTTTCATAACAAAGTATTATATTGGTTTGGGTTACATGTGCCTACTAAGAATATACTTAAAAAATTTTTCTTATAGAAATTTGGTTTTGGACAGTATCTCAATCATAATTACAATCCCGTATGGATGTCTGATTCATGTGTGGCTCAGAATCAAAGTTTGGCCTTAGGAAGTCACTGAGTACTTTCAAACTGGAATAACAGGAAAAAGTAGGTGTAAAATCAGTTGGATTCTGAGACTTCTTGCACCTTTAGACATGGCTAGCTTGCATTAAGTGCAAGACACAGAATTGTTTTGTGAGACTTCAAGTGATTTACACTGAAAGAAATTTGCCAAAATCTGGCCTGAACTCTCTTGCCATATTGACCTTTAGTTCTTTTTGTATAAACTGTTTCAAGAAAATTTTTCCTCTAATAAAGCCAGTTTTGAAATATATTTAGAAAACTTTCTAAGGCTATTGTTCCAATGAAGTGCACTGTTATACAGGATTTTAACCACTTTGGTGAGAATTTTGTAGTTTAAAGATGCATGTTTATAGCTCCTGTGATATAAATATCTATCTCACGGAAAACCCTGTGGGTAGCAGGTAGCATGTCTAAGAAAGGCGTGCATGCCGTATGGAACCAGGTTTGTTATTTCAGATGTAATGAGTAAGAGCAGTGTCGAACAGCACCATGTGTGCTCACACAGATGCACTGGGGCAGTAGCCTTGGTGAATCAAGTTGGCTCCTCCAGAGCATTTTGGATGGCTGCCCATGGAACACTCACAGATGTTTTATAAATCCACACAAAAGCCATAACAGAGGAGAATAATCAGGTTTCTTGCCACCTGCTTTTTCTATTCTGTTTCACAGTTTAGGTTTTAAAATCTCTATTCAGAATATGAGACACTGAAAAGTAGATGGGGAAACATATCTCCAAGTGTTCTTTAGATAATAGTGTGTCTGGCAGTGACCTGTAGGATCCATCCAACAGCTTGTCATCTATCTGGACTTCTCTAAGGCCTTTGACATGGTACCCCACAACATCCGTCTCTAAATTGGAGAGAAGAATGGGGTGGCTGGACTGTCTGGTGGGTGAGAAATTGGTTTTATGGTCAGATCCAGAGGTCAATAGCTCAATATCTCGATGGAAACTAGTCATGAGTGGTGCCCCTCAGGGGTCTGTATTGGAACCAATGCTGTTTAATATCTTTGTCAGTAACACAGAGGGATCAAGTGCACCCTCAGCACATTTGCAGATGACAACAATTTTTGTTCCAGTTACTCAAAGTAATGTAAAGGTAAATCTTGTTAATCTTGCCAGAAGAATCTGGTTGCAGGTCCATTGAGGTGTTTCTCTCTGGATTTTCCGGGTATTTAACCCTGTTCTGGGAGTGGTTATATGGAGATGAATGTGGGCCCAAACCAGCTAGGCTGTTGATGTGGATTGTGCAGCAGCTTGAAAACAGCTGCATCCCATTCTGGAAAGTGTAGGCTGTGGTGGACAGTCATGTCCAAGCAGCTGAACTCACAAGCATCCTTAGTCCTCTCATCATTCCTCCCCACAACTATAGACTGAAATACTGGTAGAAGGAGAAATGCTTCCTATGCTGCCTTGGGCAGTGGTTGCTGTTTGCAGTGCAGGAAGAAGAACAGCATGGGTCCTGGGGAAGGGAGGGGTACTGAGTTCTCCTTGTCCAACAGGTGCTCAGACCCTGTCCCAGAGAGGTGTCGTCCCCAAAGAAAGGCAGGGATGGATAGGCATTCTGTGGGTCCCCGTGTGGAAAGTCCACATCAGGACCGCACGTCATTGTGGCTGGCAAATGACGTGTTACAGATTCAGACTGGAACTAAGCTAGACTTTGACCATGAGGGTTAGTAATTGCTGAAATATATTTGCAGAGGTAAAGGTAGGTTTTCTCCTATGCTCCACATTTCTGTGTGGAATTTGATTCAGGTAAGGCTGGGTTATAGCGGTCTTTGAGCTTTGCATTTTAGAGGCAGAGTATTTCACAGTCCTCAGTCTGTCTGAGACACTTTGAGGTGCCAGTTGTGGTGACTGGTGTGTGGTTTGCAGACACCTGTCCATCAGTCAGGAAATGGACTGAAACCAGCAGCTTCTTTCTCACAGTCCACCACACATTTGTCAGTTACCAGTAATTTTACTGCTGCTCTTGACCTGCACCAGAGGTTTGATCTAGTAAATGTATGAATCCCATTACCAGTCGCCTGTGGTTGTGGAGTCCTTTGGCATTAATTTACTTTTAGCATTATCATTGTCAGGCTGACTCCTGCTGTGTCGCAGGAAGCTTTGTATGCTGCACTCATCTGGTAGACATCATAATGATCACAGTAATGTAGATCTTAAATCAACAAGAGCTTATGTGGGCATGCCTATAATGTCCCCTGCCACAGAAGCTTTCTGTTGTTCACTCTGTTAATGAGAAACTGCATTAAGAGTAGCTTTTTGCATGTGTGCTGCTTCTGTATGCATGTTGGTTTTCTTTCTTTGTGTTCTGTGGCTACAGAATATTTGTTTAGTTTTTATTTTCAATATGTTGATTTTTTCCCCCTCATTCTGCAGTTAACCAGAGCACCCTAAGAGGACAGTTATCTGTTCTTTCTTTGTATTCTGATGGTATTAACAATATCATCTTAATCTGGTACATGTTGTCTCCAGAGCAGTGGTTTTCCCCTTTTTTCCTGAATTTGACTACCTAAATAAGTGTTGATATGGTAGGTGGGTGGAGGAATGGGGGAGGCAGAGAAAAGCTGATTGCTGACTGAACTACTGTGTGCAGTTTTGGGCACCACAATATAAAAAAAGACATTGAGCTATTGGAGAGTGTCCGGAAGAGGGCCATGAGGATGGTGAAGGGCCTTGAGGGAAAGCTGTGTGAGGAATAGCTGAGGTGACTTAGTCTGTTCAGCCTGGAGGAGAGGAGACTGAGGGGAGACCTCATTGTGGTCTTCAGCATCCTCACGAGGGGAAGTGTAGATGCAAGTACTGATCTCTTCACTCTCACAACCATGACAGGACTTGAGGAAACAGCATGCAACTGAGTCAGGGGAGGTTTCGGTTTAATACCAGGAAAAGGTTCTTCACCCAGAGGGTGGCTGGGCACTGGAACAGACTCCCTAAGGAAGTGGACACAGCACCAAACCTGACAGACTTCAAGAAGCATTTGGACAATGCTCTTAGGCACATGGTGTGAGTCTTGGAGTGTCCTGTGCAGGGCTGGGAGTTGGACTGGGTAATCCTGATTGGTCCCTTCCAACTTGGCACGTTCTATGATTCTGTGATCTTTTTGTCTGGTCTGTTAGCTTATGCAGCCAGCACAACTTAAATGAACAGTGTCTTAGGAAATAAAGAACTTCTCAGCCAGGTTGTTTTATAAAGAATTTTAGATATTTTTTTCCTTTCAAATTCTAAAATTTTTACCCAAGTGGAAACAGGGTTTCAAAGACCCAGTATCTAAGAAGCTGAACTGAAAGGAAACAACAGAGTTAAGAAACTCTAATGATCTTTTGGAAAAATCTTTAATACTCCCTGAATAAACAGTCAAATGCATTATTAGAGTACAGGCAATAAAAAGATGCTGTAACCGGAACAGAACCAGTAAGTGTGAGGAATATAAGTTGTAGAAAAATAAGGATACTATGGGGAAGATGTATAACTTCTCCGCACCAGGTTTATTACTGCTGAATGCTGTGATATACCTGTTTTATGAGGTATTAAGGATGAGAAACTTGCAGCTGGGGAAATCACAAGAGGAAGTGCTGAATCAAGATTATGAATTAAAAACAAAGTGTACAACTGGCTGGTAAATGCAGACTTTTGGAAGAAAGTGAAGAGCTAAATGACCAAACACCTATCAAAAACTGCGAAATGTTTGTAAGATGAAATGGTCATAGCCTGAAGACCTAGTATAGATAATGGATTCATATCAACTTGCATTAAGATCTGTAATCTTGCTTCATATTTTTCAAGCCTGGCTGTGTGTTGTAAATCTTAATGCAGTTTTAGCTGAGCTTGATAATCTTGCATGTTTACCCATGATCTTTAGACTATGCTTGTGTGCTTTTTTTAGGAAAGGAGAGCAAACTCAGCTATTTTAGAAAAACTGAACTGGCAGCTCTGGCACAATGCAAGTAATCTGTTTAGCACAGTTTGTAATTTTTTGATAGTAATTTTGCAGCTATTTAGGTTCTGACTATAGAAACCTATAATATCTGCTATTAGCACTTAATATGATGACTTTGGCATGGGAACTTTGGCCTTACCTCCTTTAAGTTTTCTAATTCTTTCCTTCAATCACAAGTTTGGGGAAACTTCTTTCTCTCATGGCTGCACTTTCTGGGTTGACTTAATTTTTTTTTGTGTTTGTATAACAGGAATTACCCTGTGCTTAAATAAAAGAGATAAAAATTCTGTGTTGTGCTCCCAGTTTCCCCAGCTGATAACTCTGGAAGTGCTGAAAGCTGCTTTTTTGCTTTGTTCTGTAATCACAGATTCACAGAATGGCTTGGGTTGGAAGGGACTTTAGACGCCACCTCATTCCAACCCCCTGCTGTGGGCAGGGGCACCTTCCACTACTCCAGGTTGCTCAGAGCCCCATCCAGCCCAGCCACGAGCACTTCCAGGGATGGGGCATCCACAGCTTCTCTGGGCAACCTGTTCCAGTGCCTCACGCTCACAGTAAAGAATTTCTTCCTAACATAGACTCTAAATCTGTCCTCTTTCAATTTGAGTCATTTTCCCTTCTCCTATCACTACATGCTCTTGTAAAAAGTCCCTCTCGATTTTTATTGTAGGCTCCCTTCATGGACTGGAAGGCCACACCTAGGATACCCCAAAGCAATCCCAATGGAACAATCCCAATTGTTTTAGCCTTTTCTTCTAGGAGAGGTGCTCCATCCCTTTAAACCTCTTGGTAGCCCTCCTCTGGTCTCGCTCCAACAGGTCCATGTCCTTCTTCTGCTGGGGCCCCAGAGCTGGATGCCCCACATTCTATGTGGGGTCTCACCAGAGCAGAGCAGAAGGGCAGAATCCCCTCCTTCGCCCTGCTGGCCATGCTGCTTTGGATGCAGCCCAGGATGCTGCTGGCTTTCTGGGCTGTGAGTTCACATTGATGGGTCATGTCCAGCCTCTCCTCCACCAGCACCCCCAAGGCCTTCTCAGAAGGGCTGCCCTCGATCTGTTCATCCCTGAGTACTATCCTCACACAGATAATAGTCCAGAAAGCATTTGTCTGGACTCAAAAGCATATCACTTCTCAACATGAAATAACTAAATAGGGAAATACTGGGAAACTAATCAGAGGTTTGTTGTTTTTTTTAAAAAAACAAAACACAAAACAACAACATATGTTTATTCTGGACAGATGCTGCTCAGGAAGTGAAAAGAGCCAATCTGTTAAAACTGTGTTGCAATATTGGATAGCATGCAGAAGTCTTGAACTGCAGGAGGACTTTGATATATGCAAATTGCATCTTGATAACATGACGAGTGAAGTCCCTGCAGGGTATGGCTGGGCGACATATTCTCTGCACAGGCTCTGTTGTCACTGATATCCAGCCCAAACTCTTAAGGGAACTGTTAAAGAGGGAGATGGCAAGACAGCCTTCAAAATCAGAGTTGCTAATATCATACAGCAAGGTCATGGCTGTTGCATAAAGACCAGCTCTACAACTTAATAATTTAGTCAAGTTGCACTGTTGCATTTCCATCCATAGCACAAAACTCTTATATCACCAGTGTTAGAAGCTGTTGGTTTTCAGCCATTGTGCTAATTTCAAGAGAAAGTGCACAAGTACTTCTTCTAACAAAAACCCTTAACTTTCCTCAGTGATGTTTCACTGTCTTTTCACGGTAAGGGTTTCCCCTCGTGAGATGTTTCAGAAGACCATGCTGAGCAAAACAGCTACCATTTTTCTTTCAGGTGTAGTGGCACCAGATGATTTTAGTTTGAAGTAATGCCCTCTCTGGCATTGATTCTACTTGTGAAGTTGAGAGCTCTGACTGATTTTTCAAATATTAGCCTGGTAGCCCACTAAGAAGCCACCAACAGACTTCCACAAAGCAGCTTTTAAAGTGCGTCAGGCCAGGCCTTTATGACGGGGTACCCTTGGCAGAGACTGCTGTGGTGATGCACTGAATTAGTTCACAGTCTGACTTGCTCATCACACGCGAGGGGTATCAAGGAAAGCACGTTCCTGTCGTGGCAGGGAGGAGAGGACGAGGACTGTTTGGAGCTTTCAGTGGTGAGCTGTTCATATGAGAGATGTTTAGACCAGTAGATGTCTGGTCTTTCTAGTTGTTTGGTTATGGTGTTAACCAGAGCAGGACAAGTGCTCTGACCTGCCTCTGCAGAGGACATGATGTGGAGTGTGTTAACCCTGCTTCCAATCACAGAATCACAGAATGGTTAGGATTAAAAGGGACCTTAAAGATCACCAAGTTCCAACTCCCCTGCCGTGGATGGTCAGGAACACCTTCCACTAGACCATCCAACCTGGCCTAAACATTTCCAGGGATGGCGAATTCACATCTTCGCTGGGTAATGTGTTCCAGTGTCTTATCACCCTCACAGTAAAGAATTTATTTCTAATAATATCTAATCTAAACTTGCCCTCTTTGAGATTGAAGCCATTGCCCTTTGTCCTGTCACTGTGTGCCCTTGTAAAAAGTAACGTGAGCATATTCCAGAGGTGTAGTGATCATGTTCCAGCATTCCCTTAGAGAAAGCGGTGGTTGGGATATATTGAGAGACCTCCTTGAGGGTTCAGGGATTGAGTGTGATTGGTAGTGCTCAGATATGCCCTGACATGCCTGGGAGCTTGAATAAGTTATGTAGTCAAGGCAGACTAACAAAGTCCTTCCTCTTAGCTGAAGTATGTGGTCCTATAAATACTTCTGGTGTGTCCTAAAGGAGATAAACCACAACTTCATACAAACTCATTAGTGTTTTCTCCCACTCTGCATTCCTTCATATGAGACAGGTTGGAATTGGAATTCAGAGTTAGAATTAGAAATAATAATTACAGCTCTGTGCAAATAAAATAAAATCCTTAACTTTTCAACATTTGCCTCTTCTAATTTTATAGAGGAGAGTTGGGGAAGGAGGGTTTCAATAGGACACTCGATAGTCGCGATTGGCACATTCCAGCCTTAAGGAGCTTTTCAGAAGTGTCACTGGGACTACTTCCTAAGAAAACTATGAGCCAGCATTTTAAAAAACTCTGACATTGTATTATTCCTGATAGCACAAATCAAATATATGAATTCTATTGCAGGAACATCCTGCTTGCTGCTGTTCATATCGTTCATGTAATTGCATTTTCATTTATAATATTTTTCAAAGCCAAACCTGAGTGTGTTGTTTGCTAAAGTCAATTAGTGGTTGTCCTCGGCTGAAACACAAATGCATTTTCTATGAGTCATTAATAAAATCAGCACTAATGGTGATTGCTACAGAAAGTAACTGAAAGGACAAACAAACGGTTGAACGGTTTTCAGTTTAGCAGGTTCAGTTCGATGCATTACTGGACAAAACCCTTTATAAACTCTCATTGGTTTGGCTTGAGGAAGCTTTGTGCTGGCTGTTTCCCACTTTAGCTTTCTTGCTGAAATGCCCCTAAACAAAAATAAGTCCTCCTGTCCTCATCTGTTGATGTGACGACTCAAATTAACACATGGTTTTTGACTAACCTGAAAGAACTTGCCAGGTGCTAGAGGTTTTCTATTTGCATCTTGGTTCACGAATACAAGTTTAGCGTTTTGTGTTTAAAAATAAATTCTTGGAAATCGTTGATGGTATCTTTACATAAATTTAAATAGAGAAGTTTAATGTCAAAAATACAATACTGTTCTTCTAAAACTTTTTTTTATGGACCCTTCCCCCCCACTCCCTGCCCTTGGAGAGCAGAAATTTTGTAATTTGAGGTTCTTTCCCCCTCTCCTCACCCTTTATTGTCTGACACTCTAGATTCAGGCTTCCAGTGCTAACTAGAACCTCAGAAATATATGTACAGCAGTGGCAGAGGCAATGTTCTGAAAAACGTCTGTAAAAACATTACTTGGAAAACCCACTAAACATGAAATAATAACTAGCATTTTTAGTCCTTTTTAATTGTCATTCACACTGTTTTGCAAGTGCTTATTTTATATAAAAATCGCTGGACAGTTTCCTTTCACGTATAAAACATATGTTGGTATAATTTAGGGTGTAATCAAACTGAGTATCATTCTCAATGACTTCAGAATATCTTTGATCATTGCAGAGGAGCAGCTATCTGTATAGGTGCTGCATTTGTCTCACAGTACTTTTTTGCACCTTATCCTGTTCAGTGCCGAAATAGTTCTTGGTATTGTGCTATTGAATTTGTGTGTGCGCTGCAAAGGTCCTGTTTTCAGTCATTAGACCCATTGGCACTTGGAGATATGTCATTTTGCTACTGTAAAATTCTGCAAGTTCTACCAAAAAAACCCCAAATGCCAGTTTTTACAAGTTTCGTTAAAATGAAGTTGGAGTTTTTAAAATAAGATTCTATTTAAGTAGGATAGAAACAGAGTTTTCCTTATACTGGACTGTTATGTTCCTGAGCACTGAATGAAATACTGGATTTAATAACAAATATTTAATTATATTTTTTTAAAAGCTAGTGATATTGGGAAGGTCTTGTTCTTTAGTCTTACTGACGTTTCCAAATGTGACATAACTGTTCGGTTTCCCGCCTTAGTAGATCAACCTCTAAAATAATTAGAAATTTGAATATTAACAGCAATTCCATGAATACCTTGTTGACTGTAGTGTAAAGCTTCGGCATATGTATGTATGCACCTCAATCTGGTTTAATGCCTTGATACTCGCTGCAGCAGAACAGACTTATTAATTCCAGAATCTGTCATGAAATTGCACAAGTGTTGTCATTGTTTCTCAAATAACAGTGA
Organism: Pomatostomus ruficeps; assembly: GCA_013400735.1. Taxonomy (NCBI): domain Eukaryota; kingdom Metazoa; phylum Chordata; class Aves; order Passeriformes; family Timaliidae; genus Pomatostomus; species Pomatostomus ruficeps. The sequence continues at coordinate 41,367 of VYZT01031378.1, forward strand.
ATTTTAGAAATTTTACTTAACTCTCCCTTGTTTCAACTTTGACAATCTTGAAATCTGAATACTTGCTCTAGTTTTGTTAGCTCTCACTGTATCGGTTTAACTGCAGTGCTCAGTTTCAGGGCCGAAGAGAGAAATCTAGTTTTGGTGGTTACCCTGCTGAAACAGAAAACAACAAAGTAAATTATATTTTATTTTACTGATTTTTTTGGAATAGTAACATGTTAAATACACCAAAAGAAATGGAAGCACTGCTTTTATTTGATGTGGGCATAAGTTAGGATCACCATGTAAGTAATAAGCAAAAAGTTTGGAGTGTGTGTGTGTGTGTGTGTGTTGGAAGATAGGGGTGTTTGGTGGTAAAGGTGATTAATGGAGAAAGGAAAGTGAGCAGTGATTTCAAAGTAAAAAGTGGAAAGTAGTAGTGAATTGAGATGAGCAGAAAAATGCTGTGTTCAGCATCTCATTGCCCTAGGAGCTTGGGTCTGTACCCGTGCCACATGTATTTGGGATGTTTTATTACCTAGGAATATACATAGATTCTGTGTAATTAAAAAGGCTGGATCAATTGTTTTTTAATTGGGTACTCTGAGGAAAAGCATGTTTGGAGAGATAAAGCATGAGTGACATAGCTGTCAGCTGAAGAAATGTTTGAATAATACATATATGCAAGAGTATTCAATAAATAAAGGAGATGTATTACTTTGTATAGGATTTAAGGTAGTGTTTCTCTTTTCATTGGTTTTTATGCTTTGCAAGCTTTTCCCTTTGTTTCGAATAAAAACCACGTTTTGAAATGAGTAGCTGCTCTGTAGCATCTGATTGAGTATGTGTAGGTGAAGTGGCACAATACCTGTTTTGAGTTGTTCTGTCCTTCCTTCCTTCACTGAATAACTTTACAGAATTGTCATTCTTAGGGAACAATGTATCCTTAATTTAAAAAGAAGTAAATAAAGACTTCCATATGGTTGACATAAAATTTATATTTGTCTTTCCATCTTTATTAATATGCAATTTTGGTTCAATCTGGGATATTGCATCTGCAAGTGGATTCAGGCTTATTTAATTTATTTAATGCTGACTGGGGACCAATTTGGAGCCTGTTGAAATTTTCACAAGGAGATGGCCTGCTTGATTCTTCAACAGTCTTTTGATTTAGCTTACTCTGTTTTAGTCACTGTTCCAGTGATTGCTGCCACCTAAAATTTTATGCTTTGCAGTTTGAGAATGGCAAACAAACTACTAGGTAGGAGAATACTGATGTTTCTGTCTTCCTTGCATGCTAGCACCCTATATTAAATGTTGTAGGTAGCTGTTTGTTTGCTTGGCATAAACTGTTCTGCTTTGAAAGGTCCCTTTGGGACAGTTCTTCGATGGTGTCTGCAGGGTATGTGCACAGGAAAGACAATCATGTCTTGGGGCACAGATATACAAATATTGTGATCCTGGGTAGTTTTTTTTCAAAAAGAGTCACAAACAGCAGGGTTCAGTAATTAAGTATCTTCCTATTGCTGATATGTTTAAAAAAGAAAGTCTGTACAGCATGTGCAAGGAAAATTTAATTCCAGCAATCAACGTAGGACTATCTATGCAAAAAATCCTGAGTCTCATGTTTGAATACCTGCCTCATACAATCTTGTGGTGGTGTTGTATTTCACGTATCCACTTGAGATGAATGATATTTGATCCTATTATTATAATTATTATTTCAACCAAGAGAAACAAAACGAGATGGTAGGGTGGGATCCTCAGGAGTCACCAACTCTGGCCAAACCGCGTTTGGTTCGAAGTTGCTGAGAGTTTCACTGTTGATTTTTGTGGGAGATGAGTTAGGTCACAGTACTTCTGAAATCCCACCTCTAACTATTTCTGAGTTGAGTGTGTGATTATTTCCTCACAGGGAGGAGTCCATCACCACAGCCTTCCAAAAACACAGGTGATATGCATCGGTCAAAATACCAAATTCCAGTAACTTTAAGCATCTCCTTTCTGAGAAGATTTATTAATAAGGCTGACAGCCTGATGCTGAGCATTTGCCATCACAGTAGAGAAAAGCGTGCTGTGGGCTTCACTGGAAGTTGTAAGTGCTGAAGATGTCCAGGATCAGGCTTTGGATGAGCCATTCAGGACCATGTGTGGTCTCTCATAGGCTAGTTTCATGCTTGCTTGCAGTGGTTGGAACTAACCAGCCATGACAAAAAAAAGAACATTACAGGTCTTAAATTTGTGGTGGTGCTACTTCTGCTTTTAGAGTGAACACGATCTGAAAGCCCCTCTGCACTCAGCCTGTGAAAAGCACTCAGCATGTGCCATAGCTTCTGAAATCTGCGGAACAACTTGCGTCAGTGCATGCTGGAGGAGCGAACCTTCTGGCATGTACTGCACTCTGGAGCTAACCCATCTCCTGCCTTCAATTTTCAATTTTTCAATGGTATGGAGTTGCTAGAGGTGATGGGGAAAGAATAGCATGTAAATTTACTTTCAGATCACAGGCCCTCATTTTACTGGAGTGACTCACTTGAAGTGATACTGGTGTCCAAGATAAGCCTCTCAGATGTATCATACTAGTGCTTATTATCATAATTAATCTGTCTATATAATTAATTATCCTTGGCTCAGCAGCCTATCAATATAAATGTTATTGCTACACTGTCTTTCCAAGTGAATGTGTCTGTACAAGCTGTTTCAGATCACCTTTTGGCTGTGGAGCCCTCCTGGTTTCCCACAACCTTTCTGACATAGTGGTGAAGTTTGTGCACCTTGCAGAGGTGTGTCATGGTGCTGGGGTCGGGATCTCTTATCAAAGTGCTTGCTCTTTGGTGTGAGATGGCAAGTGAAGAAACAAAGTGTGTGTAGGGGAAATAAAGAGGGGTTTATGAGCCAGCAGAGCAAAGGGGTTGTAGATGATGCTGCCTCAGGTAGCCACACACTTGAGCAGTGAAAATTCCTCTCCTTCCCAGGCTGGCAAATAAAATGCCTGGTAGGTGTAGACTGTGTTCCACTTTGTTGGCAGAGGATCTCTTGAACATAAATGTGTGACTTTCCGTGTGTGGTGTTGAACATGTGGGGTTATTACAGGGGTGTGCATCATTACAAAAAGATAGAGTAAGGTGCATTTTATAACGCCCCTTTTGTTTGAGTTCTTATCTTTACAAGTGCATCTGAAGAATTCATAACTAGGCATCTGAGATAATTCAAAAGAGTTCCAGTGAATGATTTAGTTTTTGTGTGTCTGAGCTGCAAGTTGTATTCTTAGAAGTCCTATTTGAGAAGTCAGCTAAGTGTGCTTTCAGAAATGTTCTGATTCTTAACAGTCATAGGAGCAAAGCAAGCTTTGAAAATAAAATGACAGTTGGAATGAGCGTTGACAATGCAAAGCAGTAGCATAGGTTTATAGATATGTTGTTTTAAATATATCCAGTAACATTTTTAATGCATCAGAAATGTTTATCTAACTTCCCTAATCGATCTTGTGACTTATTATGATAACTGACTAGAAAGAGAGGCTAACTTTGTGGAAGAAAAGTATGAATTTTATGGTTGTCCTTCTTGAAGGTTTCCAAAAATAAAAAACCAAAATCCATACCACAAACATGTTTCTTCTTTGAAATACATTTTGTTTGGTTTATCAGCTGGGTTAAGGGAAAATGATTGTATGAGATCAAAAGAAGCTACGTATCACAATTTCAGGTTGTCACATCTGTTCAGAGAAAGGGAAGGGCAGGAGAAGATGCAACTTCATTTTCCTAGAAATGTAAGAACAATTATGTTTTCAGAAAGAAGTTTAGATCTTTCTTGTAAAGATGCTCCTTTTTTTAAAAGCTCACTATTGAGCCTTGGGAGAAGCATGACTAAGCTATGTTACTGGCGTCTTAGCAACAAAGAAGATGTGAAAGTGTTTTAAAATCTGACTGTATAGAGATGATCTCTCCTTGTCTGAATGATGGTGTTGCTTCCTCAAAATCATTAACATTCCACCAGTCTAGAGCAGGACTTGTGTAGTGCTAGATAAATGTGTTTAACTTGAATCTTTTATTCTCATACTTTTTTGCTTCTTTACACAGGGAATGAAGTACCTGTGCATTCCTGCCGCTGACTCGCCCTCGCAGAACTTGTAAGTATTCTTTAAAAATAAATCACAGAACCCCAGAAATCCCATGGTACCATGATGCCTATTTTAAAATTTGCTGAAAGCTCTGATTCTGGTCTCTTATAAGTATTACACAAATGTGGGGTTTAATCCATTAAGAAAACACAGTAACACTTTATTTCACCCTGCTTTTTGTGTGTGTTTGTAGAAGGCTTAGTATATAAATACTCTCCATTTGTGGCCTTAAACTTCAGGAATTCCTTAGTGAGTCTGGTCCTAATTCAGTCCCAGGATATTCTAGCCACTGTTTTTGTAAATCTTTGTGTTTGGCTCCTCTTTTTTTTAGTGCCATCTCCAGCTGTTAACAAAGCAAAATATTTGAAAGAGGTTTGAAGCCTTGTACCTCAAGGGTTGAAATAAACTCCTCAAAGTGGGCCCTCAAAACAAAGTGCTTGTGTGGAAACTACCCCTGCAACTATGCCTCAGAAGACCCTGCTGCTCTTAGTATAAGCTGGCATGGCAGGGAGTTTTCTGCCCTGCAGTGACTCTTCCCTTGAGGATGTAGGTATTGCAGCTAGGGTGTCTAAGCCTTGCTCTTTCTCATCTCTGCTAGAGTTCATGTAATGCTCATTGACTTACCCCTGCTTGAGCATAGCAAGTCTTGATTCCAAAGAGAAATCAAAACAAAAGAACTTGGATAGTGACCAGCTCTTTCTTCTAGAGCTCACTGTTTATGTTGGGGAGAGGTGAGGGGGGTTTCAGCCACATCCTGCTACCAAGTTTTGTAGAGAAACAAGCAGTGGAAAGAGGCCTGGTAGGTACGGAAGGAAAGGCAGCACTGCTTTTCTCTTGTATCACAGCAATATTCCGGCTCATACTTTCGGGAGATATTTTTAGAGCATGTGTTTCTCATACTCTAGAAAGATTCCAGTGTGGCACTTGATGTGTGATGATTTGCCTTTTCATTCTGCGTTTCTGTCATGATTTTAGGGGAAGGGAAAAAAAAAACCACCACACCCCACCCGCAATGAAAAACACCCTAATCCCCTAAATTTCAGGTCTGTAATGAGAAGGCAGATAGCTAACTGCCTTTGTCATGGACAACTTCCATGGCCTTAATATCTAAAATTAATAAAAATAAATAAATTTAAAGAAATATCCTTCTGGGAAGGAAAGCAAATACAAGATTAGAGGAAAACATTCATGTCACTAATTGTCCATTGGCATTTTGAGATCTGTAGCATTTTTGGCAACATTTTCTAAATCTGCTTCCTTTTTTAATAGAGATGTAGATCAACTGGGAATGGAAAGAGAAAGGATGGAATTTATGATGAACATTAATCACTGTACAATGCCCTCACTGTTAAATATCAAAGAGTTATATTGAAAACCCAGCTCCTGTGCTTCAGCTGTCTGGCGCACTACCAAGACTCTTAAAGCTTCAGTAAGATAGAACATTTGCATGAGTATTGTTTCTGTTACGCTGCAGGCATCTAAAATACTTGCTTTGGTATCAGGTGGTTGCAAGCAAACGTCATTACTTCTAATACTGATACATTCTATCACTTAAAATAAAACTTGATGAGTAACCAATTTTTCTTCTTTTGCTTTTTACAGTCCAGGCCTTCAAGTCAAATCAAATCATGGTGCTCACAAATAGCACTGTTGCTTGCTTTGCACATGCAGTCTTCTGAAAGCAAGAGGAAGTTGTCTTTGTTCAGCCTGTGAGGGCTGGATGCAGCCTTATCGAGGAGTGGTTAACCATACTGCCTGTGCCCACTGTGGAGGGAGGGATAGCTAGGGAACAGGAAAGGGAATTGGTCCTTCTGCAACACCTTTGCGTATCTACCCCCTTCTTCTTCTGGAACAGAGATTCTGCTGGTGTCGGGGAGAAAAAAACAACCAGCCAAGCAGCATCCTGTGTTGCAGGTCCTTGTGTTCTCTTAGCAATGTTTGACAGGCACAACTGACCAGGTGCACACTGCTCTCTTGTCTGTTTCTCAACAGCAAGGACCAACTGGAAGCCTTTACTCACTGAATTTTGGGACTATGAGCTCTTAAGTTCAGTGTTTCTGAAGGAAACCTCTGGCTTCTTGTGTGTATAATGCACATTTACTCCTAGAAAACTTGTTTAGTGGAGTTCTCTTCCTCAGAGGGATGAGTTGCCAGGGAAATACAGCAGGGATTCTCCTTAGCATGTGGGTGTTCACTGAAATGTCTCAAAAGCTTTATTTTATTTTATTTTACTGTTCTGCCCCTAGCAAGCATAGGAAGAAAGCAGTTGCTTTTCAGACTCAAGGTGCTTCTTAGATGTTAAATTGATGTTTTCCCTGGTCTGTGAGAATTTTACCTTGGGCCAGTAACTGCTCCAGAAATGTCATCTCCTATAGAACTTGTCACTAAATGGTTAATTCTATAGAAGTAAAATCTTCCCTTCCTGCCCTTTTCCAGTTAATTGTCTTTGGCTGCATGTTTCTAGGGAATTAACCTCCAACAGTCAGGTGGTTAGTGGTGATAACACTGAAGCCAGACGACCTATTAAGAGGAGAAAATTTTGGTGGGTTTTTGTTGCTTTTACATTACCAAAGAAAAGAAACATCGCAATGCCTTGTCCTATCTGGTTTGGATGCTGTCTTTTTAACCTTTGTGAATATTTGTAGAAGTCCAACTAGCAACAAATGAAAATATAGCTCTGATGTCATAACTCTGCTCTTGGTTTAGTTTTGAATTATGCAGCGTGCTAATGCATAAGTTTAGATAACTTTTACAACATCCTGGTAGGGGCATTGTACTGGTGGTTCTTCCTGTGGTGTTTTCCCACTGTGAAGATGATGCAGTTCAGGACCCAGCTTTCAGATAGGAGATGTAAGAGCCAGATATCATGTAATAAATTGTCCTGAAGTCCAACAAATGGGCTGCAAATCAACACATTTGTCAAGTGCTTTCCTGTTAGAGACGATAATCAACTGTTTTGTGGTTAATGCAAGACTCGCCATTCTTCTTTGTGTCTGGCACTTGCCACACAACTAACTGGTCCTCAATCTTAGTTTTCATCTATACTTGATTTTACCATAACTTTGAAAATGACTTTAGGCAACTGTGTCTGCTGACTCCAGAAGAGACTCTGATGCCATAGGGTTGTGGAGGAGTAGTGCTTATCTCCCTTTCTCTGGCTCAAGGTAAGGAGGGGCCAGGGTTCAACAGAGCAGCACTAATTCTAGATGTGACTATTTCTCTTCTCATTTTCATGAACGCCTGTAAACACACTCGAAAGCGCTTCAGCAGACTGAGCGACAGCAATAAGGAAGGGTGAAGAAAACTGGGTAAATGGAGTTCATGATGTTTCGTACCTTGCAAAGGTGTTATGCTCAGTCACAGATACTTTTCAAACCAGAGCACTGAAGTGTCTAATCAAAACTTGTGTGAGACCATTGAAACGAATTCAGTGGTGCATGAAGTTGCCCTCCTGGCCAGATTTTCTAGAGAGAAACAGAAAAGATGAGAAGATAGGAATGTTGTCAATACAGACCTAACCAAGCTGCATCTGAGTGAATGTTTTCAATCTCAGATAACTTCCTTGTGCAATAGCAAAGCCTCTTGCACACATAGCTGGACATCTCATTTATCCTCTGAGTTCATTTATGTGAAAACCTCTTGTGCTCCCCTGGCACACCTGAGCACCATGATTTGTTAGAACTCAGCCAGTGACAGTGTTTTGGTGTGGCAGTCTGACACATGCATTTGTAAGGCTTTGCTTTCACTTGTCCCACATACTTCATCAGTTCCTTGAGAAACATAAAACCCTGAGCTGACCTCCTGTCCTAAAGTTTGGGATTGCACTGTGCTTGAGATTTTCCAAATAAGTTGCTCAGCTCTTCTCTAGCTCTGTCTTCTGTGTTGTATCCAGTGATGCAGGAACTGCCTTGGAAAAGGAGTCTTGGGCTTTGGGATCTTCTTTTTGTTTATTCCAGTTAGATATTGTTACCTTTGCAAGTTCTGCGGGCAGTGACACTCTGTTGCATCAGTGTTGTCCTCCAAGGTCGTGAGTGTTTACAGTATCAACAGCTGCACTGTTAGGCCGGAAGGGAAGCTTCCTTTTATGTGGGTATTCCTGATTTTTGTGTGGCTGCTGGTGCTGGACCGAGGTTTTTTTCTTTTCCCCTTGTGGTATAATATTCACCCAGAGAGGGGAAACATCTTGAATACAGGACGTTGTGTTTCATGGGTGTTGAGCGCAATGTGCTTTCAGGTTCGCCCTTGCCAGCAGGCCTGGTAATGACTGCCTGCTAAGAACCTCTTTCCTCTGTTCCTGTTGCCCACATTGCTGCTGCTTCTGAGCTTGAATTGCAAGGGCCCTCAAAGACCACAGCAAACTCCAGCTCTGTTGAACTTGGAGGTGCTGCTTGCAACTGTGGTAAACTGCAGGCAGCGCCAAAGGCTTTGCAGTCGGAAAGGTGGGGCGAGCAACTTGGAACTGGGATACAAAGAGGCAGTGCTGCATATTCACTCACATGATGACAGCTGCCCAGTTGCTATCCTTCACTCTGTCCCACTTAAAATGAAGAGGCATGTGTAAAGGATAATGAGATTATAAACCCTAAAGTTTGCAAAATGAGTCTTCTCTACGTTTTCTCCTCTGCTGCTTTAAAACAGGTGGGCTGTAGGCTGACACCCTGAATACAGGCAGAAGGGGTATTGCAGTGTGAAAGGAGAAGACTGGAAGGAACAGAAGAAGTCAGGGCTTGAATTGAGAAATTTTCCATAGCAGGGACAAAAGGGAGATATTTCACATTGCCAAGAAGAAAGTCTTAATATTTAGATATGCCCTAGCACATTGCTTGAAAGGAGGAGCTAGAGTCAAAGTTAAGCATAAGTTTGGGTAGCAGGTAGTGTCTTTTTGTGAGAGACAATATGCCTGGAGAACTACTCATGTAGTTATGCTGAGTTCCATCTGACATCTGAGCACACATGAGGACATGGGAGGTCAAGTCGCTGCTTTAAAGAAGAATAAAACACAAACCGAAATACAGACTTGACAGTCATCAGAATAAAGTGTTTGTTAATGTCTATCACACTGTTGTGCCTAAATTACCAGTTTCTTATTTGGACAGAGTGGCAAATAACTTATGCCAGTGAGTTTTGTGATCCATTGGCAGACAACAACTTTTACCTTGTAAGACCTGTGTTCAGTTCTAAATTCTAGAAACGGCGTGAAATGAACTTTCGGATATATTTCTCTCTTTCTAAGTAGTGATTTTACTAAATACAGCACTTTCTTTATCCCCCTTCTGCTTTTGTTTTCAGAGCAAGGCATTTCAGAGAGAGCATCAAATTTATCCATGAATGCCGGCTCACAGGTGAAGGCTGCTTAGTTCACTGGTACGTATACTGCTTGCTTAAAAAACTTGTTAAGGGTTTCTCTACTTTGATTTGGATATTCGTAATTTTAATAAATTAGTGTTCATCTCCACGGTAGCAAAACCCTCTTGAACTGAATTGCCCCCTTTATTCAAAAAGCCCCAGAAGATTTGCAAATGCTGTTAAAACCTTATGCTAGGACTTTTGAGTCTCTGGGGTGTGCAGCTGCCTGAAGATGAAAGGAGCCCAAGAAATTCTTCTTGAGCTTCTCTTATCAAATATTTTTTTAGTATTGATTTGACTAGGAATATGTTGGCTGGAGACATATTATTTATTTCCCCTCATTTTAATCACTGTATTCCTAAATATGATTTCCATAATCCTCATAATTCGATTAGTTTCTCTAACAGCTGTTTTGGTGACTTCAGAGTTGTTAAAAAAAAAGCAAACAAAAATGGATTTTTTCCCTCTTTTTTATCTTTAAACTGCTGAAGCATTCAAATGTTGCATTCGTTAATAGCAAGTCCCTCATTGGAGAGATGCTCCTGGGACCGTAGAGAATCGAAAAGGAAATCCCACCCTGGGTTTTTTCTTGCCCTCTGCTATTGGTTGTGGTCTTTGTGCTGTATGTCCAAGGGACATATCTGAGTCTATATCTGGAATCAGAGTCATCTCGTGATTTGAACACTGGACTTGTACACAGGCTGTCAGCATAAATCCTCACTTTGCTATTGACTCATGACAGGGCTCTGCATAAGCCATTTGGTCAGTCTTGGTGTATGGAAAACAGGAATAAGTAGTCTGAATTCTGCTAGAGTTTTAAAAAACGTATGTTTAAATTCATGAAGTATTTCAGAAGCATAAGAAGGTGAAAGAGTCTGGTAACTCTTCCTTTTTACTGTGATAAATATAACTCTAATACATTCTTTATACTCACAGTAGGATAAGTTCTGAGTTTGTCCAGTGTTGTCCAACCAGGCATAATGAATGATTCTTAGTCTATCCCACCTTTTCTTCTGGGGAAACTGGAATCCTGAGAGTTGAAGCTGCACAGTGCAGTGGATAGCAAAAAGAGGAACTCAAGCAACCAGACATACATACCTTTTAATGGTTCAGTTAAAGTTCATTTTGGCCCCATGAAATCGCAGCCTTTATTCATGGTGGAGAGGGAACAATTTTATTTCACTGTTTTGATCTATATAAGCAGAAGAAAGAAAGTGGGTGACTTATTTCTGCCTTTTTAAACCCCAAATCTAACCTAGAATGTGTGCACTGTCACCTGCTTTTGTGAAGACTTCATGCTTATTTCTTCCTTTTCAGTCTCATGTGAATTACCACTCAGAACCCACTTTTTGATCATGTAGATTTTTTTTCTGCTGCATTTGGAAAAGCAACACCAAAACCATTTAACTCAAGTATTACAATATTTCTTCCTCATGGCAAGCAACATAGCAGTCTGCCGTGATGTTGAGAAGTGGTGCTTTTAAACTGTGACAGGTGAAGTACAGCACTGCTTCAGCCTACTGCACCTCCTTTTCCATGCAGCCTTGCAGGTGTCTCCAGGAGTGTCACATTGGTGGTTGCCTACATCATGACCATCACAGACTTTGGCTGGGAAGATGCTCTGTCTGTTGTCCGCGCGGCGAGATCCTGTGCCAATCCAAACATGGGCTTCCAGAGACAGCTACAGGAATTCGAAAAACATGATGTTGATCAGGTAAATGAACTACAAAAACGAGCTGTGAAATACGACTCCAAGTCAGATCATGGGCTGCTTCTCATTATTTTCTGGTCTGTGTGGTTTATCTGACTCCCCGTTTTTGCTTTGAGGGAGTGCCTTCTTAGCCCAGTCTGCTCCACTAAGGAGATACAGATATATCTGTAGGTATCAGGGAGTGCTGGATGGGAGAAGGGATGAAGCACAGCATCTAAACACCTCCCACTCAACTGTGCTGTCAGTCTAGTGGTAACTGCATGTAAGCTAAGAGACAGTTCAAGACTGACACCTTTGGAGGGGTAAAAGGTAAAGGGTGAGTTGCTCAGAACATGGCAAGAAGGCCAACCTATGACTACCAGTGGCTTAAAAGTAGTGGGTTTCCCTACAACACATTCATTTGGAATAGTAAGCAGGGAAGAAATCATCATCACAAATCTTTCATGTCCGGGAGTTAAACTAAGTCCTCATTATGACTTGCGTGTTGTGACCCCCCGCCACCTTCTGTGGCTAAGACTTAATAAACTTTCTGATGTGTAGGGCAGCCTCAGATCTGACCCTTTTATTCCTTATTCACCTTTGAAGGTTTTGTAGGACTAGGAGAATCAATGAAAGAGTAGGACTGCCAAGGGGGTTTCATAAAACAAAAATTAGTTTTTTACTCCGAAAAAAACCCCATCCCACGCAAAAGATCTGCTCCCTGTGGGTGATTGGTGACTTCCACTTACGTTGCCAACCTACTGTGGCCGTCCCCTCCATTTTCCATTGCTCAGCATGTTGTTGTTGTGGGGGCTTTTGTGCCTATTGTGCTTATTAAAAATAACAACAGAGGCAAACCAAAGTCAGAAAGCAAAATACATGAGGCAAAGGATGTTGGTTATTTTATTCCACTCCTGTCATTCTGCTGCACAAAGCTCAGAGTTTAGAAATTGCCATTTGTTTTGCATGATGTAGTTAGCAACTGTAAATATTTGCGTTTTTTTAATATTTTAACTGAATGTTTCCTGGATCGTTTGGAACTGGTGTGAATGGTAGAACAACTGATTTTTAAGAGACAGAAGTCACAGAGGGACTTTCCAGACTTGTCTCCTTCCTCCCTTACAGTCATTTCTACTCTAATTGGTTTGGTCTAACAGCAATGACAATTAAGGCTGTATGCAAATAGCACGATAAAGACAGTAACGTCTCTCTTTTTTCATCCACCATGGACGGCGCATTCTGTCTTTGTTCACTGAGGGGGAAGCAGTAGGTTGCAAAAAGAAGTATCCACCTGTATTCACTGGCTGAGCTGTAGTTTCTTACTGTCTCTTAAGAGCAACCACATCCTTAGCAGGTGTCTGTTTACACACCTGATTTCAGTGGAATGATGCCATCTGCCAGGGGCGTGAACTTTTCCGATTTCAGCAGCATTGGGTGTTTTGCTGTGCCACTAAAGGGTGGTGGTATCCTGTGGGCTCTCGGGAATGTCCTTTAGATCTTGGTCGTATAGGATGAGGTTTAGTGACTAAGGTCACAACATAGTTTACACCAGTTCCAAACTTCCACATGGTAGCCTGAGGCTTCAGATTGCCTGAGGACCTCTTTAAGGAATGGCAGGAAGTATCTATGTTGAGGTCTTGCCTCCCCATGTCCTAGTAAATGATCTTTTTGGATCAAGCTGTTTATGAGCCCCAAATAGAACAAAGCTATGAAGGTTAAGGTTTGGAAAATTAATATTATCCCCACTGGGACACAACAGTTGGAGTCTGTGTTTACTAGCTGCTTCTGCAGATAAGCTTAACAAAATTGTCAGGAATTGGACAGTTCCTCAGCTGGAGTTATCCTCAGCTGGACTCAAATTCTCCAACTGGCAAAGAAGTGACGGAGTTGAGTGGATAGAAGAAGTGAACATGTGAAATTTTTACTGTTTCCTATGACGCAGTGTTATCTGTTGGCAGGTCGAAATCAAGGAAAAGGAGTGGGGGGTTTATACAATATGTACTTATGGAGCTTGTTGGAATACAGATATCTTGTGCTAAAAAATTGTGGGTTTAAAATTTAATCTCATGATAAAAGAATTAATTTGTTTTATCAAACAAAAGATACTGCCTCAGCCTCTGAAGGCATCTGAGCTGAAAATTGCTGCAAGCTGAGGAAATGACCAGGGAAAAGGTCCCAGCATTATTGCCCTGCCATTGCTTGATTCTTTCCTCGTCATTTACATCTGGTTATTCTCAAAGCAGGATACAGAGCTGGACTGACCATCAGCTGGGCCTGGTATGTCTGTTACCATGTACCATATTCAGTCATTCATGTCAGTAACATATGGGATCCTATTCTATAGCTTGTATTAAACTCCTGGACTATTTCTTCCTAGAAGACACCTATTAGGATATCTATGCTACATTTTTTACTACTGGTGTTTGTGGGCTCAAGATAAAAAACCTGTAAGAGTGGTTCACTTTCTGATCTTCGACCTTCGTGCAGCCTCTTGTGACTTGGGCAAGTTGGGTGATCATAATGGCTTCCACACTAATTCATCTTATTGTTTGTGTTTGCAGCAGGAACAGGAAGATTTTAAGTCCAGGATGTCTTTTCGCAGCAGGTGTTCCTTACTCTGTATTACTGCAGTCAGCCAAGCTGTTCCACAGATGTGTAATTTCAGGAGATATAAGGGGTCTCAGTGATCTCAAATATGTGTTCCTGTGCTGTGTATTCTGTGCTGCTGTTGAAGGACATGCAATATTTGGAGTGCTTTTCTTTGAACTGCATATGATCCTAAAAGCTGTAGGACAGGAAGAAGAAATACTTCTCCATCAATGTCATGTTACTGTTTCAGCATTTTGTATATGTATTTTCAATTTCTGCAGTTCAGGCAGTGGCTGAAAGAAGAATATGGGGAAAACTCTTCTCAGGATCTGCAAGAAGCCAAAAATCTTCTGAGCAAGTACAAAGAGCAGGCAGAGTTACATCAGACTACTGGAGGAAGGCAGTGGAATAACAACTTCTCATCTGTGCCATCTCTGTCATACAGTAACTACACAACAGAGACCTAATTGCAAGAGGTCGATTTTTTTTCTTTCTACTTTTGCGAAACATCTTGCCATGTTTTCCATCCCATCTTCAAGACTTTCAGCAGTAAACCATGCAAACTGTTGATTTATAGAAAGCTTCTTGATGACATTATGTGTGTGTGTGCGTGAGTGTGTTTCACACAGTTTTGTAGTTCGGGCAGGATCAAGCTCTGTTTATGCCCAGAGACAGGATCCAGTTACTGTGGCTGAGGCAGTTTGACTGCCAACCACAGCTATTATCCCCTTCTGCCCACATTGCCTAGCATTTGCTGTGAGGTTAGCTCAACTCCTCTCATTGTAGGCTAGCAAAGGGCTTGGAGAGATGAAGTCTAGTGATTCAAGCTGTGGCAGTTTGGCATCTCCGCACTATTGCGTGGCAAAGGTGTTACTGCACCTGAAGAAGGGAACTTAAGTCTGTGTCTCTGCTGCTCCTGTTCACAGTCCATTGGCGAGTAACAGTGTGGAGGTGGGCGTGAACTTGGATGCGAGGCTGAAAGCTGGAGCAGGTGAGACAGGGGCACAAGTACCTCTCCCCCAGCAGTAGCATGTAGGAGAGAAGTGGGACAGACAGCTCTGAGTAATAACACCTTCAGCTGCCACGGCTGTCTTTGCTTCAGTGCCCATGAGACAGAGCTGTCGGCAGAGCTGCCGCAGACCAGGAGCACCCAGGCTGTTACCACAGCTTGGCTGATGTGCAGTGATTTAAGCCATGGTCCCTTGACTGTGCATCTGGTCTCCCAACATCAGCTTTTCTGGAGAACAGTTTTATCAGGTCTCCAGTGCTGGAGAACTTCATTCCCCACGGAACACGTGCCTCTTCAGCACGCGCCCCTGCGCACATGATAACGCGTCTCCAAAGAGTGGGCTCGGTGTGAGTGCGAGCACCTGTTTCTTTGCTTGTGCTGTGGTTTGCTCTTTGACTTCAGCTACCTCAAAAATGCTGTTCTTGTCATTGTGGTTGTAAATGCAACCTTGAAAATTGCCTTGTGTAATCTTAATCTAACACTGAGTGAAGTAAGTGGGTGCGTGTGTGTGCGAGAGTGTGTGTGTGCATGTATATTTCACAAATGTCTGTATTTGAGAAGTTTATTGTTTTCTTTTAAAATTGCCCATATTTCTCACTGGTTTAAAGATTGAGTTGTTGGAATTCAACTTTCCTGCCATTTAAACACCACTATATATTTTGCTGTGATCAGATTTATAGGAATGCATTTGTAAAATGTATTTTAAACTAGGTTGAAACTAGGTGCCATAGTCTGCTCTTGGTAACGTGTGTTTCTGGAATGGAGCCATTGCCTGACTTGTAAGAGTGTAACTTCAGACATGTCAGTAAGGATGCTGGGCAGAGTATTGACTTCTGATGGTGTAATGTGGGGTGGCCTTGATGCCAAGATCATGATTTCTTGCCTTTGACTTGGAGGATGGAAGGCCCATTTTTCTTGAAGATTCTAGAAAATAAAAAATATCACCCAAACAGCCAAGATAGAAAGCTAAAACCAAACCGTTCATTTGTTCGAATGTGGTGTGTATCATGCTAAAAGCTGAGCACTGAGTGAGAAGCAGTCAGCGTACTAAATAGACTGTTGTGTCTCTTTCAATTTCTTGGGCACTCTGGCCTCCCATTCCTTCACAAGATTCCCCTACATGTGATTTCCTGCTTGCAGGTGTCAGGGAATTCTTTGGATGGGAGCAAGGCTTTTGGGTCAAGTAAACTCTGGCTGTTAAATATCTGTCGTTAAGTATCTTAAAAAAATACGTTATGGCTTGTGAAATACGGGTTGTGCATATCAATAATTGCCTAAAAGAAAAAAAGGGAATAGGGTGGAACTGACCTGTCCATTTCATCTGAGGTCAAGCCTGCATCAGGGTTCTCATTGCACTAAGTGCTTTAAGTGTACTGAGCACGATGAGAGCAGGATAATCATATCTTGGTTGCAGTAAGGGATGTTGCTGGTTTTGGGAAAAGTGCTGGAATTGACCTTGTTTCAAGCTTGCAGCTAAATGAACCACTGCCTATTTGGAATTTCCAGCAGCTGCTCTGCGATTGCCTGGTAAGAGAGGTATTTAGATGTTCCTGAAGATGTTGATCGGCAAATAATTGTCTGCTTAACAATCCCAGCCCAGCAGTGTCCATGTGGACAGTCCCTTCTGTGCTCTGAGGGTAGATGTGATAATTGGAAAATGTTTTCCTCGGTAACAGGGTCTGACACACGTTCAGGATGCGGGTCCATTTGTTCACCCCTCTACTCATAATAGGATGTGTAGGGCAACGTCAGCCCATCCCCAGAGGGCAGCTTTGTCAGAAGTGTTCTGCCTATGGTCTTGCAGGTATCTAACAGTCCATCCTGTAGCTGGCTGCCAACATTGTGTATCCTATAACACTCCTGGCACTCCTGTCCTTGCAGTAGTAACCCTGTGTGTGCTGGTAAATTGGCAGTTCTTTTTACTGTTCTGACACATACAAGGCAGAATGGGAGATATCTGTTAATGTTCATGTATCCAAGATTAATCTGCACTGTTTGTTTTTTTTTAAATAGTTTGGTTGCCTCCAAAGAATCAGTCCCACAAACAGGATTTTTTGGGAACTGAATGTGGCTTTAGGGCCATATAGCCACATCAGTGTGTGTTATGCTGCAGCAGAAAGCAGATACAGGGTAAGCTGGGAAGACGGAGGGAGTGCCATATTGTCAGCTAGTGGAAGTGCTTCTCTCTTTTTGAAAGGCAGAAGAGGTGTTTTCTGAAGTCTCTGCCTCCAACATCTCGTGTAGTGGTCTGTGTGTACTGCACACTGCAGGCAAGGGCAGTACAAGAGCAGCAGCAGCCTAAGAAAACTTGAATCTGGTTTGTCCATGTGGAGAGCGTGATGATGGTTTGCTCCCTAATTAGCACGGGAGCAGAAGGGAGAGCTACAGTTCTCACCTTTAGCCTTTCAGAGAGAGAGAGGAGCTAACACAGACTGAGAATGTGGCATGATTTGTCTTCCAACCAGCCTTTCAGTGGCAATTTGTAGGACTTTCCAGCTATCTGGAACATGACTAGACCCAATTCACCTCTTAGTAGTTGGCCTTTGTAGTGTAGATGATGCACTCAGTTATTTTGTTTCTGTACTTCAAAACACTGTCCTCATTTTGATGTTCACTGGAAAATGTATAAAGTTTATAACACCTTATTGGATATCCAGATTTGAAATGTATAATCGATTTTTTTTGGGCTAAACTTGATATCCATGTGTGATTATAAGCAAATGTCTAGTGTTATAGAATGTAGGTAATGGGTAAATGCATTAATAGTATTTATTACTCTGTTTTTTAACCTGGAAAAAGTTGCTTCCTTACATTTTGTGGTTGAGTGGGAAGATATGGCAAAACATATCTCTGTTTTTTTAAAAAGGATAATAACTTTGGTTGCTATAATGGCCACCACTTATAAAGATGTCAGTGAAAAATTATAGCAATTACTTCCACTAGTTAAAAATCTCTAAATCTGGTAAGCTTCTTGATTCTCTGTCTTCCTCTTCCTGGGCATCTTAGTGAAGCCTTGATCGCTTTTTCCAAATGTTTGTATTTAATACGTTCTACAATTTTTTTATAAATAAATTTAAATGTTAACACCTGATCTGCTTTTGTATTTCTTGAAATCAGTAATAGTGTCCAGAAGGCTTCTACTCGCTGTTTGTATCCCTGCAGGTACAGTAAGAGTGGTATTTAGATTACTTTTTTCTCCTGCACATAGACTTCTTGAAACTTCCTCTCTCTTCACCGAGTTCTTTCAGGTGAGTTCAAGAATCTTCAGCACAAGCACCTCTTGATAGTATCCCAAGAGGATCTTGCATGTTGCTGTCTTACTTACTGTTGCTGGCCCATCATTGCAAGGGGGTATGTGGTGAATCCAATGTTGTTATTATTTTTAAATACCTTCTTTCCTATAGCATGCTGATTTAGGGCTTAATCAGCTGTAAAACTTACCTGATTTTCAGGCTGCCAGTGCTCAAGGTTCTCATTAGTGGTCTGTCAGAGGAAGCTGATGTAAGTGGCAGATGATTCTCAGGGGAAAACATTAAAAACCGTGCAGTGTAAGGGGGGAAATGCCCCATTCAAATTCCCACAGATAACACACTGAATGTCTGGTTTGACACTACCTCTGCTAAGAGGGTATTTCTGACATTTGGGCAATCAGAAAAAAAAAAAGCCAAACCCAAACCAAAAAGCCCACCAACCTGAAAGTATAATCAGTCAGATTGTAGCCAGATCTCATGGCCACTTCAGTCATTGCTGAAGGCTGAACTGTTTGCAGTGGGACTCCCTTATCATGAAGGCAAAATTAGGCACAGTGAGTTTTGAGTCTTCTCTTTTTTCCCCTCCTTCCTCTCCCAGCACTTGTTATTTTTATACTGTTGGGAATATGTGGATGGTGATTCCTAAAGAACCTTGGGCATTCAACTAATCAGTAATACCCTCCACTAGAATAAAGTAGATGTGTCTGTAGATAGCTCTGAAAGTGATAGATACACCTTGTTTGTAATACATTTCATAATACATAATACATTTTTCATCTTCAGTGTAAATAGGATGGCTTGGATTTTATTAGTGTGTTTCAGTCCTCTTCCTGTCTTTCTGTGAAGAGACTTTAAATTCAATACAAGCTGCTGTGTGACACTTGAATTAGTAGTGTGATTACCTTCTCTCTCCCATCTGTTATCCATAGCAATGTCTTATATGTGCTACAGCACTGATGAGACAGAAAACATGCTTAAAGTATGATCCCTTCTGGTCTAGGAAAGCCTCATAAGTTTTAGAGGAGGCTTCTCCTATGCCAAAAGGAAAACAGCAGCTTCCAAGTGAAAAATGCTCTACTGCTTAATCTTCCTCTTGACCACTTAGTACTTTTCAAGGGTAATTTTTATCCAAATCGCATGCAAAAATTGTGCTTGAACCATGGTGCCCTGTTGCTATTCCTGACTGTGTATCTCGTTCCCTCCAGTGCTACCTGTAACTGTTGTGAGTTCTGGTAGGTGGCAGTTTTGATCTGATTCCAGGAGTCCTGTCCCACCATGCAGTCAGCTGAAGGAGCTAGAGGGCAAACCT
Source organism: Pomatostomus ruficeps (assembly GCA_013400735.1). Taxonomy (NCBI): domain Eukaryota; kingdom Metazoa; phylum Chordata; class Aves; order Passeriformes; family Timaliidae; genus Pomatostomus; species Pomatostomus ruficeps. Next base: position 60,663 of record VYZT01031378.1, read on the forward strand.
GCATGTCCTTAGATGTGCTTATAGCCTGATAAGGAGTTTTGGCTTTGCCAGCAAATTATGAGAGTCCCTTCACCTCCTCAAGAAGATTGTATTAGCAGAGGGAAAATGATGATGGTCTGTAAAAAATATTAGAGAGCATGAGGAAGATGGTACTGCACTGTGCAGTGCTTCTGTGGATACCCCTGGAGACTCAAGGCATGTGACAGAAACAGCTATTTTCACACTTTGTTCCCAGCAGAGCTTTAAATGTGGGTCTTGTTTTCCATGTGGCCCAGCTCCTGTGCTTAACTATTTCATTGCTGCATTTAGCTGCTCTGTCCAATATTATTATTCTGCCCTCAGCCAAGGAACAAATTCTTCTTTATATATTTAAATGTGTGCTTTGCTCTAGTGAATTATGCCTACTGCAGTTTACCAGAACTTGTGAGTAGCAAGGTGACTTCCTGCAGTTTCCAAGTAGTTTCTAGTGTAAATATTAGGAGTGGGCATTAATGAAGTGTGAGCAAGAGGTGTCCTTTCGCCATTGAGCAGCTGAATAGCTCAGTCCTTGTAGGGGACTTGGTTCTGCTGGTGTGAGCCAAATACATCTGCAGTAAACTGGGACTAAACCTCACTTGCAAGCAGCCTGAAAAAGTGGGATTTTCAGCCAGACCTGAGCCCAGTTTCCATTTTAGTTGAGACAATTATGAATGTGCAGGTTTGTACCCTCCATTATTTATTGAACTATGAATAGCGAGATCAGAACCAAGACACTGAAGCTAGTGGAAGTGTGAAGTGTTCTTAGGTTGTTTGCTCAATGGGACATTATTCATACAGGCATTGGCAAAGCAGTGTTAGACCTGGGAGGAGGCATTTAAAAATGGACCCTTTGAAAGTCTGAGTTCCGATTCTCCTTCTCCCCTTTCTCTGGAAGCAAGTGAGTTTTTATTTAATTTGTCAGCAGATAGTACAGCAAATGGGATTTTTGTTACAATTTATTAAATATCGTCCCCTCCTCCCATCCTTTTACTTTTCTTTTCTGTGTGTGAGTTTGCTTGGGGTTTTTTTGTTTTGGTTTGGGGTTTTTTTAAGTAACTAGTATTTATCCCAGAACTCTTGAGTCAGGGTGAGTGCCAGTGTGTGGCTTGCAAACAACTTGTTTTTTGTAAGTGTATAAAATATAAAAAGAGTTCATGCTATAAGTTTGCTGATTTAATTAATTGTATTAACAAGTACACTTTGGCTGTTTGTGTATCTGTCCTGTTATGGTTGGAGTGGTTTATTCCCAAGCTTGATGTACCTTCTGTTGGATGTTGTCATCTTCTGTGGCCTTCTGGCTCTTGTACAGCACTGGGTGCTTTGGACAAGTAGCACTGATCCATGACAGTGTTGAGCCTGGCATTTAAAAAATTAAAAAGGGATATTTTATTTCTGATTCGTATGCCAAAAAGCAATGTTCATTGGTGGACCAGCATCCTGTGCAGGTTACTGATTGCAAACATTTTACTTGATTCTCTCCCTTCTATTTTAAGGCAAGGTGGGACTTTGTTGAAAGCTTCCAAGTCGGAGAAGACTCTGTCCTGTGTTTAGAGGAAGTATATGTTGAAGGTGTCAGAATTACGGCTGTGTATATGCATGCTCACAGCGTATTTTTCCAAGGATTGAATTTTGGAAGTCTTTGCAAGTTAAGTCTGCAGCATGTGACTTTCCCAGCAAAACAGTTTATGAAATCTCTTAATGTCTCAAAAGAAGGAAAGAAGAGAGAAAAACAAACAAAAAGTGAATGGTATTTTGCACATCTTCGAGGCTGTACAAGTGTACCTCTGTCATTTCTCATCTGGGTAAGGCTGAATGAAGTTAACCATCAGTAATAACTTTGGAGGATGAACGGGAAAAGGTATAACCACCAGTGGATATTAATGCAGTATAGTAATTCATTGGAAATGCACTTTAGACTCTGCAGTTCCTGAAACAATCTTATATACTTTACAATATTTTCTTTTTTTTAGAGTTGACCTTCATTTCTCTGGGTTGGTTACCTTACACCAATGTTTCCCTTGGGAGATCTCACATATTTCTGGCTGTGCTTTTCTCCCTTAGAATTATACCTCCCTGATAATGCACAAATTGCATAAATGGCATAGAAAGGGTTGCAAGTGTACCAATGATGCAGTAAGACAGGCTGGGAATTTCCTTTTTGAAACAAAAAACTTGTGGTTTTGACTTACCAAGAAGACATATTGAGTCAGTCACCGTTATCCAATCCATAAAATGCTGGACCAAGAAGCATTTGGGATTCTGTTACCAAATCTCCTACAATTTGCTGTGTGACTGTGCAAGTTGTTCCAGTCTGGTTTGCTTCATTTTCCCAGTAAAATGAGGAAGCAGTTGTGACTTTCCCTGGTACAGCTTTGAGAAGCCCCTGATGAAAAGCACTGATCGGTGTCGGTTGTGTGTTATCAAATGAGGTATCTTCCTTCCATCTCAGGGGTGTTAAAATATGTTTGTGACAGAGAGATCCTGAAGCAGGGCAAAGAGCTGTGGGGGAGTCAACACCTTCATCCCACCTGCATATGAAGCACTGCACAGGATGGTGGTTGGATATAGATGGGAGAAAATTCGAGATCTTACTCCCCCAGGAATCCTTTGCTGTATTTCAACATGAATCATGAAGTGCAGATGTCATAATTTCTATATGGAAAAAAAAATGGAGTGAAGAGAAAGAGGGCCAAGAGAAATTCTAGTTGTGACTGCCCTGGATGAAATTCATCCCTCTGGTGCATCAGTTGAACATAAAATCTCAGGTAAAATTTAAATGGTTGGGATCTGTAACCTTCTTGTGATTTCAAGAATGATGGGGGCAGCAGCGGGTGGCAGGCAGAGGAGGAATAGCATATGGCAAAAAATTAAAGCATTAGAATACCTAAGGGTAACACGGTTTGAGCTGCTGATACGTGTGCTGATACATTCCGTGGACTCCGGGAAAAAGTCTGCAGGCTAAAAAAAAAAGGGATTCTCCACAGTACTTTGGATATATGACTATAGTGATAGAAGAAAGTGTTGTCCTGACTTTCTTGTTCTGGAAAGAAAGTGCATATGGTGAATACATCTAATAAAAGCTGTTCTGGCAGATGAGAACTGGAGGCAGAACAAAATCAGTGTCTCCTTGGCCAAGCTGCTGCTGCTACTTTTGGACTGCTTCATGGAAGACATGAATTTGATTCATTTCCAAAGACAGCTTGGAAACTCCAGGCAGCAGAGGAAGGGACTCCCCCCTGACTTAGCTGTTTTCTCTGAATGCCTTGGATTTGTGTGAAATGGCATCAGTGCCACCTCTCAGGTAATTTCTGAGGGAAGGTCGGTGTGTGGGGACTCAAACTGAGTGATCAGGGAGCCTCAGTGCCTTAAAACACATTGAACTTCACGCAGGGTTGGGGAATCTGCAGTGCTTGTTGTGGGCACCTCAGTTGAAAAAGAAAACCTTCAATCTCCAACCAGAGTAGATGCAAACTGTATTGGAGAAGCCTCTGTCTTTCTGCTGATGGCCAAAATCTCCTTGTCCTCTCCACGGTTGCCTCCAGCACTAAGCTGGGTAATTAGGATCCTTTCAGTCCCTCCAGGCTTTCCTCCCTCCCTTCAAGACTGAATGGAGACGGTTGCTGGACTCTTTGCTGACCACTCGTTCAACAAAGCCAAACAGTTTAATCCATTTTTAATTTGAAGCATGTATATTAGGGTGGTTAGAAACTAACAGATGATTTACCTGGCTGAAAATAAGTCGTGTGGGGACCAGGGTGGGGAAATAGCAGAGGTAAGAGTAGGGAGACCATGGTTTGGTGAGTGCTCTGAAGGTGATTCGCCAGCTCTGATGGGAAACAATAAAGGGGAGGAAGAGACAGTAATCAGCGAATCAATCCATGCAGCTCGTTTAAAAATACCTCCTTTTTTGTGGCTTTGGTTACAAGAATGCTTTGTGGGCTGTAGAAGAAAGGCATCACTAGCTGTTTCAAACCAGCCATATTCTAATTTAATATTTCATGAACTACTGTGAACCTCTGAGCAAGAGAATTTCCCCCTGTGTGCTTGTCGAGGGAGAAGGAGGGTGGATGGGCAGTGGATATTTTAAACAAGAGGTTGCAATTAAAGCAAGAAGGAACCTTCTGTAAGTAGTGCTAGGCTGCAGCTGAGTAGTTTTTCTGAGAAGGGATGTAATGACACACTAGAAGCCCCAGTTCAATAGAAGGTCCCAAAATGATGCCTGAAGGAAGCACTTGACAATGAAGTTGTGTGAAATGGCCGTCTTCTCCAGGGGGATGGTAATAAATGGGGTCTTGTCTCCATCACCTGGAGTGAAACCTGCACAGTGATGAGGGTTGCCAGCTGTGCATCCCAGCTGGCTCTGTGCTTCAACACGGTGTGCCCTGGCTTCCCAGAGGGCTGATGAGCTGGGACAGGCTCATGCCATGGATTAGTGGTGAACTGCATGAGCCATACCCCAGGCAACTGGGAGCTGATTGTGCACTGGTGACACTGAGCTGGTTCAGTTTGGGAGAGGATTAGCCTGGCCACCTGGAGGGGAAGCTTTAAACATTTGAGTGCAACCCTGAGATAAGCCTTTAATGCACATTTGCAGAAGCCAACAATGCTTTGGCAGTTTTGCTTTTTGGCCGTCCTTCAAAGGAGGGTGATCAATATTCTTGGTCTGCCACATGTTGTTGCAGCTTTGTGGAACAGCGGCTCCACATTCCAGGGATGACTTTCGCCAGGCCCTGCAGGTACACAGTCATTCTTGGAGCAGAGTCATAGCAGTCACAAAAAGGAAGACCTCTGCTATGATATATCTTCCCTTCCACTTGTCAGTGATAACTAGATGTGGGAAGAGTTAATAAAGATTGCCTGTAGAGAGGCATAATTTATTTATTTAAACAAGGCTACTGATGGAGTATAGCTCAATGTTAACGTTTCAGAAGATCTTCCAGCAAGGTGGTGTATCCTGGCATCTGATAGCAGGAACAATAAACATGAGAGTAGTTTGAGTTATGGAGGTATCTGCTACAATCGTCTTTAAAAGTAACACTTAATGGAAGAGAAAAGCCTGTAGTCATTGTGTGACATTGCGTTGTCATCAAGTTTCTCTTTTTCCTATGGTCTTCTAGAGCTTTGCATCAGTGACTCTCAGTTTCTGTCACTGTTGGTGTATTGGGCAGCCATGGTGCACACTTGTTAAGCCCTGGAAGTGAACAGTCACACCAGATAAGCTGATCTTAAGCGGGTTTGTAGTGCTCAAGGCTCAGTGAAGGTAAGAGAAAAGCAGAACGATGTTTATAGAGGAAAGCCAAGTCAGGCTTTGATTTTGGTCTGCTGGTTTCCTGGTGCTTTATCACAAGGGAAAAACTTTATAAGCAAATAGTGGCACTTGTGGGAGCTGGAAGGAAAAATTGGAGGAACTTTCAGGAACTGTGTAAGTTTTCTGAGAAAGACAAAGTTATGTAGAGTAAAGGCTTTATTCTGGAATTACTGAGAGGGCAGAAAAGATGGCTAATACTGTGTGTAATCAGAAAGGTGAAAGGAAAAGGACACTTACTTGGAGAATTACATTTACTGTTGTTTCTCAGTGCACCAAAAACCCCCCCAGAACCGAATAATGAAAACATGATGACTAACCAAACTGATGGTTCCAGTCCAGAGTGAATACACAAACTGGCTGCCAGTGAGCTGCACTTGACAGGCCAATGGTTAGAGCACCATTCCAGTATTTCTTGTGTGGAGCAGGAATATGAGGAAGGAGCATGAATGCATCAGTAGAGAATATTGGGCCCAGTGCTGTTCAATATCCTAAGTGATCTGAATGATTGGATCAAGGATACCCTGATGAAATTTGGTGATGATACCAAACTGAGAGGGGAAGGGAGAGCCACCCTGCAGGATAGATTGGAAGAACAAGTGAACAAGAACCTTATGAAGGACAAGTGTACCTTCGAAAACATAATCCAGGACTGTATCACAGGTTGGGATCTAGCCAGCTGAGGGGCAGCTCTGTGGAAAGGGACCTGGGTCGGTCCTGGTGGACTAGCAGCTCAGTCTGAGTGAGCTGTGTGCTGCTCCTGCAGCAAAGAAATCCAACGGGATGCTAGGCTGCATCAACAAGGGCATCGCCAGCAGAGATGGAGAAGTCATTGTCCGTCTCTGATTGGCACTTGTCAGGCTGCACCTGGAATGCTGTGTTCAGTTTTGGTCCCTGCTAAGCAAAAAAAAAGCCATGGACAGGCTGGGGAGGGTCCAGAGAAGGACCACAAAGATGATCAAAGGCCTGGGCAGCCTGACACGTGAGGAAAGGCTGAGAGAGAAATGGATTTGTTCAGCCTTGAGAAAAGAAGAATCAGAGAAGACCCTATCACCATGTCCCAGTATTTATAGGGTGGCTACAAAGAAGATGGAGACTCCCTTTTGACAAGGAGTCATGTGGAAAAGATGAGGGGTGATGGGTACAGGTTACTCTTGGGGAAATTACTATTGGTCACAAGAGGGAAATGTTTTACGATGAGAAGAATCAACCATTGGAATAATCTCCCCAGGGAAGTTGTGGATTCCCCTACACTGGACACTTTTAAGATTCAGCTGGACAGGGTGCTGGGCCATCTTGTCTAGACTGTGCTTACGCCAAGAAAGGTTGGACCAGATGAGACTTGAGGTCCCTTCCAAACTGGTATTCTGTGATTCCATGGTAAGATTTAGGACTAGCAGACTTGGGCTACATGACCCCGTGCTGACTTCTGATGTTCTCCAGAGCAGGTTCAAAATTTTATATTTTAAACTCCTGCCCATGTGAAGAGGTGAAAGGAACCAACAACCTCTGCTCCCTTAAGCTCTGAGGGGCTTCATGAAAGTGCACTGAGCTGAACAGTTTTTATCAGTTCTGCAGGTACAACATCACAGTCTTCGCTTGTGCTCTTTAGTGGCACCAACAATTATCCTCACCCCAAGGCACTGGAGGCATCTCTGACCTTCTTTGAACGGCCTCTGTGCTCTGGAAATGTGAGCTAATATTTTGAAGTGTAAATTTACAGACTGAGAGTTGCTAAAAGGATCCTATTTGATCTCTGGTGAGTGTCAAAATTATGAGAGCTCGATTCCAGGGAACCTTTGAGGGAAGAGAAAAGAATTGGTCCCAAGCAGAGCCCTTTTAATATGGCTTCCCAAATGAGCCTTGGGCACCAGTAATGATGTTCTTGAGTTCCCTGTCAGACACTTCTTTTTTTTTCCCTAATGAGGACAGTCTGTCCTGCTGCTTCTCCAACACTATATGATGTGTTCCTCATTTGCCTTATGAAAAATAAACACCAGTCCTTGGAGCTTTCCCAGGCTCTGCTAGAGAGGACTTCATCTGACTGCCTGATGTGGAAGCACACACCTATCCCAGACATGGGATGACTGGACTACCTAGGTACTGCTCTCTATCATACATTACACATTACATGGATATTGGTCTGGGTTTCAGGCTGGAGTTTAGATGGATAGGGAACAACATCACTGAAACTGTGTCCCGGGACTGCTGTCAGTCATATGGTGCTGCCAGTGCTGTGGAGACTTGGAAGTAACTGTGCCAGTAAAGTCCTTACCCCAGAGATGCCTCAGAAACCCAATGCATGTGCCATTTTATGTGGAGCATTTACTGTTACTCAAGAAGCTTTACTGTGTCAGCAGGGAATTTTGTTTGCATCCACTTAAATGCTGGTGTCTGTCCTTTTCAAAAAGTCTTTTAAAAAGTCATTGCCTTGCAGCTGTGGAGGGAAAGCTCATAATTCACATCTATTAGGGCAGTGTAGCAGCAGGCAGCCCCTTGCATTGGCAGGACTGGGACTCTGTCCCTGTGCAACAGGCAGCTCTTGGCCTGGATACTTTGCTCCCAAATGAAGCCAGGGGGGAACTCCTCCCCTATTCAGTGACAGCAGGATCTGACTTTTGGTGCTTTGAGTAGCAGTTTAAGGCCACCAAATGGTAATTTCTTTCTTTTTAAAAAATTTTTCCCCCCTTTCTCAAGGCAGCCAGCTGCAGCATCAGTGTGGGAGAAAGGCTTATGTAGCACTAGAGATGTAATAGGATTTTGCCCTACAAAGGGGCACAGTGGGATTTCATCTTACTTCTCATATCACCAATAAATTCTCCCATCTGCAAGGACTAAATGAAAGAAAAGGGTTAGAGAAACTTTAAAACAATGAAGCACATTTGACAATATTCTTCCTACAGCAAGCAGTGGCAGTGACTTTTGTTCTTCTGAACAGTGAGAGCTGGGAAGCACTGCAAGAGGATTTCGAACGCCTGTATAAGACTGGTAGGTCTGAATATCCAGAGGTTATAATGAGGGATGAACTGTCCCACCATGGGCCTGAGGTGCTGCAATAAAACCAGTGGCAAGGTATTCATACCATCCTGGGTATGAATGGGACCAGTAGCCCATGGTGCCTTGCCACTCAGTCACAGCCAAAATTGCATTTACTATAAACAAACACAAAAGACAGTTGGGTTTTTTAAGGGTCAGTGTATTTATTGACCCAATCCACAGCTAAAGGGGAAAAAAAAGAATTATGTAACAAAATGAGTAATGCTGAGTGGGTGAGGGAATTTCTTGGTGTTTTCTAGCGTGCAGCTACCTTCAGCAGAAGTGTGTGTGGCTAAGCTTGCATCACTGACAATGTGAAAAAAATTATTTTGCTTCAAAAGGGAAGCATTTCCCCATGCTAGTAAGTCACCCTCCAGAGCATCTTTCCTGTTCATGCTAACCATGAGTAGCCATGCATGCAAAGATCTCTTCTTTTTTCACCATTAGAAAAGAGCAACCTGGGACAAAAGTCAGTGAAAGAGGCCATCCAGGCTGCATCAGCTGTCAACAGTCACTGCAGCTGTTCAGTCCTCAGACGGCACCGTGGCCCTGCATCAACTGTCAGGCAAAATTAAGAGAATATTCAGAATTTTACTCAGATAAAGTGAAATAAGCCATGTAGACAATGTGTCTAAAAAGGGGAGTATCTCCCATGCCACTGTAAGGAAAGCAGCAGTTCACTGGCATTGAAAACTTCCCCCTCTGCCTTTGCAAATCTGCCCTTGGTGGGCCCAAATGCTGTTCTCCTGATGAGAGAGTTGTGGATGCAGCCCTACACTTGCCATGGCCCTTCCTTTTCCAATGATACCAAAAGCTGCTGTGCTCTGGGGTGGAGGAAGGTGGGAGGATATGTTAATAGTGTATTGTTACTCTAATTTCACATATCCACTGTTCCAGGGGGCATTTCCAAAAGCAGCCAGGTCTCTTTTTCTGAAGTGGCCACAACGTCACAATGTTGTGAAGTTTCCTTCTGTCTTTTGACAACATTTCAGCTCTTGTGTATTTCCCTTCACATTTAGTGGGTTTATCCTCCATCACCCAGGATGAATAAACACTTGCCAAAGCTCCTTTAGGCTGAAAGATGCTGACATCCCAGGAGAGAGGTGTTACTTCAAGCTTGTCAAGCACCCTCCATGCTCTCTTTCCCTCTCATTTATAAAGCTACCTGACAAGGAGGACTGAAACACAAATGTCGTAGTTGTCACAGGACTGGAGAAAGATGAATTTCCCCCTGCAGGATCTTGCACCCAAGGCCCTGCCCAGGACAGCTGGCCAGCGGAGTGCTTTGTTGGGCCTCCTGATGCAAGGGCTGGAGCTGAAACTGCTGAGCATCCAGTGGTTCATCTGATGCTGTGCTGTAAAGTGATTTTTGGTTGGATTTGCTAGAATATGTTTTTGAAAACTTTTAGAAAGCCTTCACCAGTTTATGTACGTGCTAGACTGATCACTGATAGCAGGAGAAATTCTGACTTGCTACCACTCATTCTCACCCTCCACCGAAATCCTTGTTTACAAAGACTTGTTTCCTTTTACATCATTCTCCTGCACATCTAATAGGGCTGACCCGCTTCTTTTCGAAGTGAAATACCACTGCACAATCATTTAGGGCTCGCTTGCTCACTCCCTGTAGATCACAGCCAAACTCACACTGTGCCCCTGTGAATGACAAGCCAGGTCTCTCCTCAACAGAAAAGTGTAGGCAGGTTATTTTTGCTGCTGCCTAAAGAAGAGCAATAGATAAATGGATTTTTCTTTTTCTTTAAATACTTCAGATTACAGCCCCCCTTGCTCACTAAATATTTTTCCTTTAGGGCTCTGAGTTCCTCTTTTGTCTATCAGAAAGAAGAATGTAACAAACTGCTAGACCATCACCACCTCCTTCTCACAACTATCTGCATGTCATCACCATCTGCTCAGTAAGTCTGGGCTGAGGATTTACCCCTCGCTAGTCAAGACAGGATGAAACTGAATCATGTCTGAAATTGTGAAGCTCCTTCCACAGTGTTGCATATGCCCCAAGTGTGCCACTGGCAGTCCTCTCAGTTTCTTTAAAGCAGGGAAATCCTAGTGGCAGCCACACGTATGACTTTTGTGGAACTGCCCAAAGCTCCCTTCCAACCAAGTTCCTTTCTCTATCATTTAAATTCCTGCTTTGCACTGCTTTTCAGAAAGATGCTCCAGTTCAAAAGGACAGAAACCCCAGACAGTTTTATATTTAATGGACAATTGTAGTAGGTAGTAGGAGCAGAATGGGTGATACATATGCAGTATATATCTTGTGTATTTTTTAATATTCGGCACTTCATTTTTAGTGAGTTTTCTTGTTGTGCCACCCTAATCCCTCCCCTCTCCAAGTAATTTTCTTTTTTAACTGGGCTCCTTGCAGTTTACTTTCTTTGAAACGGAACCTCAACCCCAAAATACACAAAACCAAGTTGATCTTTTGAACCCAGAAAATTATGTGGGTTTGAACTTAGATACAAAGGAACCCAAGCACACTGCTAACATTTGCTGGCATGAAAGCTGGCAACAATTGGTTAAAGCAAAAAGTGCTTAGAGTGGTCGTGTATGCAGCCTCCCTTCCCCTGGACACGGGGCTCTCACAACATTCCGTGGTGTCCAACACTTGGAGTGTCACCCAGCCACAGACTCTTGACAAGCTCAAAATGTGCCAGGAATCAAACAATGTGTCAGCCATGCAGTGCTCAGTGCTGCCCAATTCCCTGGGAAGTCACTTCTTCCTTGCTTGAGGAGTGGACTTCAGACACTGATCCCAGCCCAGGCACACAAGTGACAGCACCTCTGTCACCAGTTCTAAACTTGTCCCAAATCCACAACAGTCAGCCTGGCCCTCTCCTTGCATGTCCCACAGTTTGGAAACAGCCTCCAAACATGGAATGTGTCCAAGGTAGGAATTCAGTCTTTACCTTGTTCTTTGCTGTAATAAATCGTGTTTCGATCAGGTACCACCTCTGGAGCAGTCCCACTTCACTATGGTGAGAGTCCATCCCTCGCTTAGTCTAACTTCTGTGTCCAAGATGGAATAAGTGCTTTTTTTGTTGGTGCTCATCACATTTGGAATGTCTTTGAGTGCAGTTTGTAAACTGCATTTATGGGAAATACTCTGAGGACACAACACAGCTGAAGAAATTTGGTCAGATGGGCTGATGGTCTGAAGTCCTACCTGTCACCCCATCTTTTTACTGCGAATAAAGGAGGTTGGATATGAAAGAAAAAATCCTATAATTTGGATTTGCCCCTTCAACTGGATGAAGGGTAACACAGGCTCCCAGGTGACAGTGAGCTGGACCTGTTACTCCAGGGAATAGGGGACACACGGCCATGCTCTGCCTCACACCACTGGCAGGGAACCATGATTCCCTTGCCTCCATATCAGCAGTCCCAGGCAGTTCTTGGTAGCTGCCCTGCAGAGATGGAAGTCTCAGATTATTTGAGTTAAGGAAGAAGTTGCTCTCACCAACTCCTGACCAGCATCAGGTGCTTTCCTTATTTTTTTTTAATTTGAAAACGACTTAAAATTTTTTTCTTTTCCTATAAGTTTTCTTTTTTTTTTCTTTAGATTCATGACTGCTGCTTGCTGATGAAAGTAGCTAGAATAGCATAGGTTGAAGTGCTTTGGGGAGATGGGTAGGCTGTTCAATCAGGAGGCAAGGAACCTCCTTCCTTGAGAAGCAGGAAGTCCATAAAAATTTTGCTGTTGTTTTTCAGAGTTGAAGGTGTCAACCCAGGGTTTCCAAGATCCTGGCCTGACAGCTGGGCACTGGGAAAGGGCACCATGCTGCTTGTGTGCCACTTTGGTTGGATGTGCTTGCCGACTTTTTCTCTTCAAAGGAAAGCCACAAAATAGCATTTTTGCTTTATGTTATGTTAATTTGCAGATTTTTCTAAAATATAGATTTTGCAGTTAATGTATTGTCTTATATAGCGGTGGACTTGGCAGTGCTAGGTTAACAGTTGCACTTGCTGATTTTAAAGGGATTTTCCAACCTAACTGAATCCATGATTCTATAATATCTCAGGAGTGAGGACATGTGGGGAAGGGCTCTTTCAGTCCCATGACCAGGCTGATGTACAGAGGCATAAAAGTAGCCTAATGAGAATTGCTTTGAAATATTCTTGGCTATGAAGCAGAGGGGAAGTACAGAAAAAGAAAACAAAACATCCACCAAATCCACCTGAAATAATGTCAACTGGGCTGTGAGACTCTTCTGCTTAAAAAGACATAGCTGTGCTTGCCAGTTTGCTTTATTACGAATAGTTTAAAGTCTCTCTGCAAATAGTATTATGGAAAATATACTAATACTAAAAACTAATACTGTTTTAGGAGTCACTATTTTAAATGGAGGAACTTCAAATACCCTGCCAAAATGAGAAGGCAGCTCTTATGACACGAGAAGTTGAAGTTACTACAATAGAAGATGCTTAAAATTGTTGTGAATCATGTTAGGCTGCTTACAGAGCAGGTGTTTCACTGAAATAAATCAATGTAATCAGAAATCTGCCCTGAATTTCCAGTGTCTCTGAATTCATTCAGTTACATCCACAGGCATCTTTCTGATGTATAAATGACTTTTGAACTCAAAAAATTACTGAAGCGTGGTGTTGGGAGGCTTTAATAGTGCCCCTCTTTGGGGTCTGAGTAGTGCTGCTGCTTTGGGCAGTGGAGGACATCATTCCACAGGGACTTTCAACCAGGGATTGACAAGGACTTCTGAGGGATGAAAACCCCATGGTAGTAACCTGTGCCACCACCAAGGTGTTGAGTCCTTGAAAGACCTTCATCTCTGGAAAGGGGTTTTGGCACAGCTAAAGATGTACACAGGTAGCTGCAGGCTTTCCAAAAATACTTTTAGGGGCCTCATACACTTCTGAAAATGCATTTACCAATGTCATTTGTCAAGGGCTTCAGCACAAGGTTTGCTGGGTTCCTGAAGAGCCCTGATCAGGGTCTTCACTCGAGAGGGGAGCTGGGGAAGGAGCTCGCTTGCTGCCACGCTCCTGCTCACCACTGGGTCTACTCTGGGCTGCAGCCAGAGTGCAGAGGGCCAGACCTTCACCGAGCACTGGGACCTGGCACCATGAGCAGCCTCCCACCAGAACCATGGGTGGATGGAATGCCAGTGCAACTAGTGCAGCACTCCCACCCCAGGGTGGAGCAGTGCCAGGGAGCGGGCGCCCCTCACTCCCCTCAAGGTTCCTCTTCTGTACCAAGGAACTCCCGCTGTGCTGATGCCCGAGGGGGTTTCGTGGTCTCTGGTGCAGAGAGAGCCCCTGAACAAGCCACAGTCCTCAGAAGGTCTCTGCTGCCAGACATATTGCCTCCAGCAGGCCTCTAATAGGTCCCCCTGGCTTAGGGAATGAGTCCACCCGGTGGTATTAGGGAGACAGGAGAGCCTTTGTACCCAGAAAGGAAGGGAAACCTTCCTGAAGGAAAGGAGGAGTAAACTTCTGGGTGCAAGAGCATTTAATATGTGTGCCCTATGGCTCAGCACTGCCCCTTTCTGTAGGGACCCGCTTCAGAGAGCCCTTGGCAGCTGCTTTGAGATGACGTCTGTTTCTTTTTGCACTTGTACCTTGTGTGCAATTCCCAGGTGAGTCAGCTGGGACTTCAGAGGGCTTTGGTGAAAGCAGAAGCCACCTTTCTGTGTGCTGAGGGCTTGTGAGCGGCTGTTGAGCAGAAACAGTCACTTTTCCTGGCATGCCTTTAGTCAGTGTGACCTTAAGAGTGTGAAAAACAGGGGGCCCGGTGGTGACTGCCGTGGTTAAACAGCAGCAAGAGCATTTTCACAAGAGGACTTCAGTCATTAACTCAGAAAACTTCCATGAAGGCAGTAGAGCTTTTGGGTAAGGTTTGAAGAGTCAGGCATTAACAATGGTGTGGAAAATACTGGAAATGGATGGACAGACTATGAGGTGCTGGAGCGTTTGTATCACTAGCAAGGCTGGTTAGGGAGGAATTGTCTCTTTAGGATATGTAAAAAACACCCAGTGATGCAGCATTTAATGGGGACACCACAGCTATGTTCTTGATCAGAGATTTCTACTTTGCAGACCAAAATGGTGATCCTACGTATTTTTGCCATCTTAAATGGAAATGGTTGATGTCCAGAAAGCCCGAGTAACGAAGTCAGCAAAGCTAATGAGATTAGAATGTCTTACTCATGAGAAGAGTGATTTGCAAAGGCCGAGTGTATGTGTAGGGGCCTGGCTTTAATCACCTCCTTCAACATTTAGGCAACTGGAGATAGTTTTGCAACAGAGTTCTTGCTGTAGAAAGCAAGCAACCACCCAGCCAGGTAATTTCCTACATATGTACTCTCTGGGGGTTTTAGGATTGACTTTATCTTCTCTCAATATGCAGCTTAACTACCTCTTCATCTATACACTGATTTGTTTGGACAAGAGCAACTAGCTTTTTTTAAAATATTCTCCAGCATGTGAAAAAGAAGGTTTTTATTTTTCTCCTCCTGAAGGGTTTGACCTAGTGAGGATCCAATCTACATGTTTCACCCTGGCCCAGAATTTGCTGGTTTAAAAACTACAAGAGGGAAGACATGAGAAATCTTCCTTTTACAGTGATATATTTCAAGATGGTTTTATACTTAGTGAAATTAGAGGTGGTGCCCTGAGTACTACATAGTCTTAACCCTACAAACTGAAATTGGATTTTTAGAAAGTCTTTCAAATGCCTTTCGGTAAAGTTGTGGTTTCTTGTCTTGGTTTATGGTAGCAGTAACCTCCAATCTCAAAGATGTACTCCAATGGTACAAAGGTGCCTTGGCTCACGACTGAAAGGATTTCATACCGGCCCTGCCAATACTTTTTTTGGAGGATGGATAGTGTGTTACAAACCCAACACCAGAAAATGCCTGCACTTCTCACTTCTCCCTCCAAACGTGGCGATAATTACATTTAAATTTCAGAAGATGGCGTTGAAGATTTGCAATTAATATCCCAAACCGCGCGTGTGCCCCGCTTGCCGGCGGCCTCGGGCGCAGCGCGGTGACAGATTCTGTGACCTGAGACGTTGCAGCAGAAAGGATGTGGATGGATGAGCGCTGGGGACGTTAGAGCAGAACAACAACACCACAATGCCGTGGCATGAAACACGTGCTGGAAACCCGAAAGGCGGCAAGAGAGACTTTCAAGCAAGGCCAGAGTTCGCTCCTGCATCCACCAGCTCCCACCACGTTAGGGCAGGAAGCTCTGAAGGCAGGCGAGCGGCTGGGTTCCAGCGCTGGTGCCTCAAGATGCCCTTTGCGGAGGCAGCATCTCCTGGGCTCAGCGGGGCGGGAGCCACTCCGGGCCGGAGTGGGCGGCTGTACCTGCTCCGGCTGCTGCCCCAAGTCGGGGTTCGCTGCCTGCGGGACCGGCGCCGCTGCTGTCCCCCCACCGCGCCCCCCATTTCACACCTTTCGGGCTGCAAAACACGGTGTAGGCTGGACGGGGAGAGCCCGAGCCCTGGGGGGAAAGGAGGAGGGGGTGTGTCTCATGCCACACCGCGATCCCGGCTCTGTGACCCGGGCGAAGTGGGGTTGGGTCGCAGAGGGTGCCGGCAGGGGGCACCGACCCCGGGCACGGCGCGGGTGGGTGAGCGAATGCCCCCGCGTCTCCCCGAGCATCCCGGGGGCCCGGTCGGCGCCGTCTAGGACGTTTCTGGTGGGCGTAGAGAGCTGGGTCTTTACAGTAAAAGCCGCCCGGCTCTCACTGGTAGGAGTTTCCCCGGGCTATTTATGTATGTGCGTCTGTCTGTACAGATTTAAAAAAACCCAACCCAGCGGGGACGCGGAGAGGGCGCCGGGCCGCACGCCCTCCCTCCCGCCCGCAGCGTGTTTACCAGCAATGGCTATGTGTCACTGCCTCAGATGTTTTCCAGCTCGCCAAGTCCCCGCTCCCCTCCGCCGGCTCCACCTCCGGGCCCGGGCCCGCCT
>VYZT01031378.1:77012-104646 GCA_013400735.1 Pomatostomus ruficeps
GCTTCTCCTGTGGTGTCGGCACTTGAGCGAGCCCTTTGCTTTCTTTTTTCCTTGATTTTTTTCTTTTTATTTTTCCCCCTTATTCTATTTTTTCGTTAATTTAAAGCAAAAAATAATACTCGCCCGTTACCTGCTCCTGAGGTGACGGTGCGCACCAGCCCCCAGCCCGGCCGGTTCCCGCTACCCTAGGGAGGGGCGCGGGAATGTGTGGGAGGGATCCGGTTCATGCACGAGGAATGGGGGGAAAGTGACTTTTTTGGGGTCTTCGCACGGACTCCTGCGGGCTCCGCGCTGGGGAACCGCGGTCCCGAGCGCCCTCCCCCCCGCCCAGACGCACCATATGCATGGGAGAAGCTGGGGGACAGAGTTTGGAGTCTGTGGCGATGCTGCCCCTGCGGGGGGGGTGGGGTGTAAGGGGTGCGGAGCGGTGCTGCCCATCTGCCCACAGTAGTGTGCCCCTGTCTGGCAAGAGGCTCGGGAAGGCTCCCCGTGTGTAGAGGCAAAGATTCCTGGGTGAGGAATTACTTTATTTTGCTAGATGAAATAGGGGGTTGGAGTGGGAACCCACCAAACTAAGATTTCGGGCATTCAGTCATTTTTCAGATCTTTGAGACTAACCTGACACCAGGTCTCCATCACTGGTGCCGCTGTCCTGGCGTTTGCACCACCCCAGCGAGCGCCCATCCCTGCGGAGCCGCGCAGCTCTCTGTGCACGCCTGCACCTCTGCGTGCAGCTACAGGGCTCTGTGTGGTGGGCTGCAAGCTCCCACGTCCCTGGGGACATAAATGCCCTCATGCCAGGCTCCGTGGGTTGCTGTCTTTCCACTTTTAGGCATATGCAATGTATAGATTTGAATGTTGCTATGTGTGCGTGCTAGGAGCAGTTGGAGGGGTAGATATGTATAGGACATCATGTGTTCAAGTGTGTCTTGCTGAAGTGAGCTTGTGAAAACTACTTTGATGTTATAGAGATGCCATATAAATCGTAACTTCATGGGAAGCCCTCTGGATCGTGTGCGTGTGTCTGATATCGCATATGTGCACGATCATATGCAAGTACATTATAATGCCATTTTTTCCTCTTTTGGGTGAAAAGTAAACCCCCAGCTGCACTCTCAGCAGGACAAGGGAGCTGTGTCTTAAGTCACTTGCAGTAAAAATTTCACAGGACAAGGGAGCTGTGCCTTAAGTCACTTGCAGTAAAAATTTCAACGACCGATGTATGTTCATGCAAAACAGTGTCGGGACAGGGGGAAGTCTGTCAAAGTCGGCAGCACAGGCAGTGCCTGTGGAACGGGCTGCAGGGGGTTGTGCCCAGTTTCCTGAGGCTCTGTACCGTGTTTCCCGGGGCCCCTGGGGCCCCCCTGCATGCCGTGGCTGCTCTTTGGGGTGGTGTGTGTGACATCAGGGATGGGGCACCGCTGGTGCAGGCTTAACCCAGTGCTTGACCTGTGGGTCCTCTCCCCACATCCTGCCTGTTTCCCCCTCCTCCGCAGGCCCCCCCCAGAGAGCTGGTGCTTGGACGTGTGTGGAGAGGTCAGCTTGGTGGGGCACCCCAAAACCCCCCCCACCCAACCTCTGACACAAGTGGCATGAACTTGGAGCCGGGTGAGTGCGGGATGAACTCAGTGAGCTGTGGCAATGGGAAACTCCGCCAGTGGCTAATTGACCAGATAGACAGCGGCAAGTACCCTGGGCTGGTGTGGGAGAACGACGAGAAAAGCATCTTCCGCATCCCCTGGAAGCACGCTGGCAAGCAGGACTACAACCGCGAGGAGGATGCCGCCCTCTTCAAGGTAAGACTCAGCCTGGGCTTGGGGTTGTGGAACACTGGCAGGGCAGGAGGGATGTCCCCCACCATCCCATCCCTGCCACCTGCCTCTGCAGGCTGGTTCTGCTGGTTGGCTGTGCTGGCATCAGCCTGGCTGGTGGCGCTGGCTGTGCCCTGGTGCCCCTGTGTTTGTGGGACAGCCCACCCTTCCACACTTCTCTGTGTGGAGCAAACTGCTCATGGGACTGCAGCCCGTCTGTTTCTACATTTATTCCCCTTTCTTATGCCTGCCAAACTGTTTTTTGTACATTACCATGCTGCTTTGTTTTAGCCTAAACCTGTAGGGAGTAAATTCATGTACATATAAGCACACGCATATTCTGTTTCAAGCATTGTACCTTGTAGTTGATTCTTTTTTTCCTTTCTTTTTTTTTTTCTTTTTTTCATTTTTCTGCTCTTTTGATTATCTGAAATGTTTCCAGGCTTGGGCTCTTTTTAAAGGAAAGTTCAGAGAGGGCATTGATAAACCAGATCCCCCCACCTGGAAGACAAGATTAAGGTGTGCTTTGAACAAGAGCAATGACTTTGAAGAACTGGTGGAGAGAAGCCAGCTGGACATCTCAGATCCCTATAAAGTGTACAGAATAGTGCCAGAAGGAGCTAAAAAAGGTAAAGCATCTCAAATTCCCTGTGTAACAGAATGTGAATATGGCTCATTGCAAGCATATAAGGACTGAAGTGTGCTTTTCTGGAATGGCCCTGCAGCCTTTTTAAGTCTTTTAAGGGCCCAAAATGAGGGCTCAAGTGCAGCTTGTTCTGGTGACTTGAGAGGCTGTGTCTGCGGGAGGACTGCTGGCGTTTGAGTCGGAGCATTGAAAGGGAGCCCTTGCAGGAAGATGCAGACAGGCGCCTGCACATCACTGGAGGAATTGCTCTTTTAGCTGGAGCCTCCCTGCCAGTTCTGTGTAGTGAGAGCCAAGCAGGCGGCTCAAGGGACAGGCAAAAGAAAATAAAAAATTGCACACTGGATCTAGGTTCTGAAGAGTGAAGAGCGTTTTGAGGCAGACAGTAGGTAATTGCTGTGGGGGGAAGAGCTGGGAGTGAGGGATGCCCAGTCTGCAGACTCCAGGGCAGGGGCAGGGCAGTGCCTGCTCTCCAAGAAGTGCCTGGTGCTGGGCAGAGCTTGTGGGAAGCAAAGGCTTGGCATTGTGCACTAGGCTGGGCAGCACTGTGCCATGGGGCACTGCAGAGCCCAGTGGGACAGACTGCCTCCCAGAGCTGGCTGCAAGGGGGGCCTGGAAATCCAGTACCAAGTGGGCACTGGAAGGCATTTTGGTCCTCTCTCTGTTCAGTGGCAGGTTGCATGGAGTTGTCTTTAATGTGCTGATTTCAGATTTCCTTAAGATGTGGTTGACATAATTTATTTTCATCCCTCTGGTGAACACAGGTGCAAAACAGATCAACATGGAGGAGCAACCCTTAATGATGAACCATCCCTTTCCAATAACATCTCCTTACACTGCACTACCATCCCAGGTATGGCATTGAGTGTTGAGTGTTTCACTTGGCGCCTCTACACCTAGCAGCGCAATTTCTGCTATGTCTGTCCTTGCTGGTGGGGCTCTCAGGTTCTCTCTGTGAAGAAATTTCATTATGAAAACTGAGAAATTGAGAAGCAACTTCTCTAATGTCAGATGAGGCCATGGGGCAATTGATTTCCCTTGGTGTTGTTTATCCCAGAGTAATAGCTCTTTTCTGTTGGACGACAGTTCCTAGTGCACTGCCACTCTGTTGATGCCAGAATGCAAGCACCCAATGAAGCCTTGCTCTTTCAAGCAGACATTTACCAGCAGTGCTTTGACTGCCTTTTGTTGTTCCACTCCGCTTATTATTTACACCAGTGGTGAGAAACTCATTTGAAAGCCTCACTGGTGGTGGTGGCCAAGTGCCATCCGTGTAGCCTGGGCACAGCTCAGACCTCTGTGGGCTTTGGCAGGGACAGTCAAGGAGCTGAGATGGGAAAGCTGATGCAATGTGTGGCATTAGTTTTGACAGCTGCCTGCTAAAAGAATACCTCATTAAATTGTATAGGTACCGAACTACATGGTGCCCCACGAGCGGAACTGGAGGGAGTTCGCCCCGGAGCAGCCGCATCCCGACATTCCCTACCAGTGCGCCAGCGTCCCCTTTGCAGCTCGCGGTCATCACTGGCAAGGGCCCGGCTGTGAAAATGGTAAGACACCCCTATTCAGGGCTGCTTGCTGAGGCTGGCCACCTGGAGGAACCTCAGATTCCAGGTTTATTATTTGTGGCTTTGATTGGAATTAACAGATGTGGATGGAGAGGAGTGCTGGGTTCCCTTCAAAGAGAGCCATTTTTGTCCTGGCTCTTCCATTCACTGCTGCTGGTTGTGTGGTGTGTGGGCTGTGCAGTCCTCTGAATTGATAGAAATCAGCCCCCAAAAGTCCTCAGCTGTCTCAAAAGCCTGGAGCAATAAAGGAGGCAACCAACCCTCACAAAAACCCCAAATGGGAACATATGTTCTCTAGCTTTTCTCTCTGATTTTGGACTTTTTGAAGCATACACCAGTGAGGTTTTCCCTCCAGCCTTGTGGGTTAGACTGGCATTATTCTCCCTAGAGGAAAGCTGGAATTATTACTTTATTTTAGTGCTGTGTCAGTGGGACAACTTGTCATGGATTGAGACTCTCTTGGGGCTGGTACAGCAGAAACAGAATAAAGGGATGTTTCCTTCCCCAAAGATCTCACAGTACCAGAGCCTAATGTAATCATGGCTTTCCATCCATAGGAAAAGGGCAGAATTATGAAAATTGACAGTGCTGAAGCCTGCAGGGAATAAAACATGAGAGAAAGGGAACTGCGTGCTGTAGACCCTTGCAGGATAATTCACCTGAGGATGCAGGCACTTGGTTTGTGAGGAGAAGCAGCTGGTTCACAAGGGCAGGAAAAGATGGGAAATGAGAAAGGACTCCAAGGAGTAGATGTTATATTTTCAGAGGACGGCTCTCTCCGTTTTGATGCAGAGAAATCTTTGGATCTGCTAAAGAGTAAATGCTCAATGCACTGCAACTTTTGCTGGCAGTATATTGGAATTATTAGGCAAAATGCTTTGCTTTTAGTCGAGTTATTTGCTAATAAGAAAATCAAGGTAGCGAGCAGGATGAGCTCTGCCCTGAAGTACATCCTCTGCAACACTTAAACACATTTGGATACTTTGCTGAATTTGTAGGCAGTTGTTAGTAGTTGATATTGGGTTTCTCACTGGGCTCTAAAATGTGTCAAGAGATTGTGGGTGTTTTTTATCCACATCACTCCATCTCCTGATTGTGGTGAGTTCTGCCACTGGGAAAGGTAACGTGTGCTTGCCTGCAAGTCACTTGCATCATCCTCCAAAGACTTCTATTGGCATTAAAAAACAGAGGAAAAACATCAATTGCCTGTAGTATAATCCGCTTACTGAAAGGCATCTGTTGGAACAGTTTAATAGTAGTTCTGCTAATAAAACCCTAATAATCTCCTGCTGCACATTTTTCTTTACCTACATTTAAACAGTGTTAATCCCAGCTTTATTGTTATACCCGTCATTAGTAAGATTTCTTGTAAAAATGAATTGTTTTATGCAGGTGACTTTTAAGAGCACTGTAGTCTAGTTAAAATGGTAAATTATTTCTCTAATGGAATAACACATTAGGTAAGGAAAAGGACTAGGGGAAATATCGAAGTGCTAAGGGACTATTTCATGCAGACCCAAATAAAAATACAGTCCAGGTGACATCTGGAGTGGTTGGTAGTGTTGGCCTACCTGGAGGAATTGGAAAATAGGACCTTTTTAAGAAGAAGGGGAAAGAGAGAGAGTGTTTCTGTTGGGGCTCAGGAAAACTTGCTTTTGCATTGCTGTGATCTCTGCCCTAGCTTTTCTTCTAGGATTTAGGCCTCTGTCACTGACTTTTGTTTGTGAAAACAGGTTGTCAGGTGACAGGAACCTTTTATGCTTGTGCTCCTCCTGAGTCCCAGACTCCTGGCATCCCGATAGAGCCAAGCATAAGGTCTGGTGAAGCCCTCGCTCTGTCAGGTAAGGTCTGTAACCCCCCAGGCTTCCTGGGGAGCTTGACAAGAGACTCCCACTTCTCACTTGCCCAGGCACCAACTGTCCTTTTGGATGAAAGTAAAAAAGAAAAAGAAACCCCTTTAATGAATGAATTTGGTGTATGGTCATGAGCTGCTGTTTTCCAGGATACTTAAGCACTTCCAGCCCCAGCTCCAAGGGATGGAGGTGGTTAAAGATAATGGAAGTGCTTCACTGGCTCACAGTATTAGTGCTGGGTTGCTTTGGTGAGACGCCAAATCAGACCTTCCCAGGGGAGTTTGGCAGTTTAGGAGCGTCAGTGACTTAAGGCTCAGTTTTTCATTTGGGAGGAGCTCCCCCCCTGCCCCCCCCAATTTGGTGTTACCTGGGTACCTTGTAGTGCTCTTGTTGGTACCTTCTGGCTTTGCTCTGCTTTGTTATTCCTGGTGGGAAAAAAAAAAGACATTCAGGAAAGAAAAGGGAAGTTATTTCAGCCAGGTGTGCAGATCTCTGGATGCTGGGGAACTTTCTAAGTAACTCTGGGAAAAGGTGTGGGAATGTGCTTTTCATAGGAGTAATGGATAGACCTGTAATGTGACACTTGGTGGGTTTCTTAAGTGGTATTGTGCTCCTGGAGCAGGGTCAGTACGTGAGTAGGAGTGTGTGTCTTTGTGTGTGTATGTGAACATACATTGTACACACACATATATATATATATATATTTCCAGTGCCATGCAAACTCATAGGAGTCAGCCAAGTTGACCAAATGCGTATTTGAAAGCAAGGCAGGGGATTTTGGGTACAGCCCTGTTGGAGCTGGAGCCAGCAGTCGCTTCTCTCCAGGCAGCTGAGTGCAAGTTTGGAGGTCCCCTGTGCAGGAGCCTTTTCAATGCAAAGTCTGGGGGGAAGCACAGCTACTTCCTTATTAAATCTGAGGAAGTGTACTGAGCTGGTGGGTTTAATTGTGACGTGAACTTGGAAAACGTGACCAACATCAACTTCTTGTGTGTGGATTTTTCCTTTTAAATGGAAATGTGAAGTTTGTGGGATTTTACTTCCTACCAAATTCCCACGCGTCAATAGCCCTTCAAATAAGATGAGAGAGCATTAATGCTACTGTGCCCAAAAAAATTTAGTATTCTTTTTATTTTTTTTACTAATACGAGCTTCTGCGTGATGCTGACCATTGGGCTCTGAAATCCCATGCAAACTTGTCTCTTGGCCTTAGCACAGATCTGAAACACAAAACATTCATACTAATGTATCACATTGATTGTTTTTTGTTTGTTTGTTTGTTTCTCCTTGTAGACTGTCGGCTCCACATCTGCTTGTATTACCGTGAAATACTGGTGAAGGAGGTGACAACTTCTAGCCCTGAAGGCTGCAGGATATCCCATGGCCAAAGCTATGAGGTCAGCAGCCTGGACCAAGTTATCTTCCCTTATCCAGAGGATAATGGCCAGAGGAAGAACATAGAAAAGCTACTGAACCACCTGGAACGAGGAGTAATTCTATGGATGGCGCCTGATGGCCTCTATGCTAAGAGACTTTGCCAAAGCAGGATCTACTGGGATGGGCCTCTGGCGCTCTGCAGTGACCGACCCAACAAGCTGGAGCGGGACCAAACATGCAAGCTCTTCGATACCCAGCAGTTTTTAGCAGGTAATTCCCACTACGGCTTTGATATCATTTTGGAAATGTCCCCTGGTTGCTGTCCACATCAGCTTTATGGGAGTGCTCATTTCATGCTGCCTTATGAATTGCAGTGAGGATTGCCCCTCGATACTTCTGGGCAAATGCAGCTTAGGGGTAGCTGAATCCTGAATAATCCTATAAATTTCTGTGCTCCCTGCACATTCAATGCCCCTGCACAGACCAGCAGGAGTGAACTGAGGCCCAGCTGGTGACACCCAGTCCCCCACATTTCTATACGAAGCATAAGCAGGAACCTAGCAAAATAGTCTTTCCATAAAGTGACATAGAAAAGTGGATCCTGATCTTGGGTCTGCTAGTCTAAGTCCTGGATAGGTCTGTGGTCTGCACTCACGCTTCTCTCAGCTTGACCCAGAGCAAGCCTGAGAGCTTGACCAGAGTATACAAATTTCAGTAGAAAACCTTTTTTTCAGCCTGTGCCAATGTCTAAAAGATATCTGGGAATTGAAAAGGATTTCAGAAGCTCTGGAATTTCAGGGTTGCCTGATATTCTGAGGAAAGAGGTGCATACCTCACCAGAGCTCTCTGGAAAGGTCTGCTTTTGCACAAGGCAGTGCAGAAGGAGCAGGGGAGTGCTTTAGGACAGCGCCTTCTCCTTTCAGCCCATGAAGAGAAGGGGAAAAGCCACAACCCCACTTCCCAGCACACCTGAACAGTTAGAGAAAGCAGAGCTGTCAATTCAGAGGAACTGGTGGGAGATAGTTGTTGTCCCAGAGGACAGCTTGGGCAGCAGGAATAGACATTGGCCCTTTTTTTGAGGGCATTGTTTAGGGGTGAACTAAGTGCCTATGATTTGGTGCGTGTTCTTACTAGAACAGGGCATCAGCACTGGCATGACACTCTCAGGAGAATAATGCCTTGCAAAATTTAAAAAAACCCCAATGAACTAAATCCAAATTAGCAGCTTTAGCATACTTTGTATTCCAAGGTTGATGCGGCATCCTAGAGAAACAGTCAAGAAAAAATGCATTTAAAGGGAGAAATATTATATAGATGTGAGAACTGACAGTTAGAAAGGGGAATTTGAGGTCAGGGTATTGGCTTGGGCTTCAATCACATGCTAATTTAAAGATGTATAATTCTGTGCCTGGTGATGGTTGTGGAAATCCCTTTCCCTTTTCTCAGGTGGTTTTTAAGATGTGCTCTGGGTTCTTCCAAATGGTTGACAGGACATCTCTTTTTAGACACCTAACCCCAAAGATAAGCTCAAGCAATAGTTATTTTTCACCCCTCCTAAATTACTTATGCACCAGTGCCTGTGCAAACCTGAGTGTGTGGTTACAGTCACAGTCTGTGGCATGTGCAAAGTGAGTTTTTGCATGCAATGACGCTCAGTGAAGTTCGTGACTTGCCATGGGCCTGTCACATCTGCACATTGATTGAATGTGCTGAGGTCCCAGCCTGCAAGCAAGCTCAGGGATTCCCCTGTGCTGGGAAACTGGAGCTCCCCTGGGAAGAGTGGCAGGACATCTTTGCCAGGAGAGGGAATCTTGAACAGCAGAGAAAGGGACAGATGCAGAACTGCTATGGACCAACCACAGCTCTTGGGAGACCACTGAGGAGCTGAACCCTACAATGCAAACTGCTCTGGAGTGTTGGGGCCTGTGCTGAGAAGCCTCTGCTGCTGAGAAAGCTAAAGTGGGGCAATAAATCAGAAACCAGGGGAGTGGTCTCTACGGAGAGAGAGAAATGCATTGTAATTGTTGTAAATTGGGCTGGGTGGAGAGTAGGAGGACAGAGGAAGAGAACTTGGAGTGTGAGGGTGGCAGCCAGAGAATAGCAGAAGGAGTGGCAGCTGGAGCTGGAGTATCAGCAGATGAGAAAGGTTTGGGGAGGCACATGGAGAGCCCTTTGGTGTTAGAGAAAGCACTTGAGCCTGGAAAGGAAGACAGAGTAAAAGTTTTTGGAGAAGCACAGGGCTGACCTCAATCTATGATTATCCTGGTGGTGGGAAAGAAAGGGCTTTCTTCTCTAGGTCTGTGCTATGGGCACTCCCACAGGTATTCAGGATTTGGACGATTGCTGAGGCCAAGTAAAACAAGGGAAGGAGGAAGTTGAAAGAAGTTGCACATTAGCAGTGTGGTTGGATTGGCCTTGGGTGGATTGTCCTTCCCTGTCCTGTAGCAGTGCAGAGGAAAGCAGCGTCCCATGGAAGATATCTCTTCTTTCTTGCCTTATCCGCAGAGAGCTCATGGCACTCTTCAGGGGTTTTTAGGAAGACTTTGAGGAAAGCTACACTTCACTCCATGTTTTAAGTGAGCTGTCCATTGTTTTACGTGTATAACTGGCCCTCTCAGTAAGACTGGTAGCCCAAGCCAGGGTTGGGATGATGTTGTGGTCACCACTGAATCCACACCTTGCTCTGAGAAGCTTGCAGTTACAGTAGGAATGGCAGGGGTGTATTTTGGGAAAAGATACATTTGTCTTGTCAAGTTCAAAGGCTCTCCTTCCCCTCTCCAGCAGGGAGGATGCTCCATTATAATACATTGGCTTTAGTATTAATTGCAGCTTTTTCTGGAAAGCATGAACAGAGTTATAAATTAAAATGGAATCTTTATGAATCAGCGGTGTAGAAATACAGCACTTAACACAGACTTTGGCAAGGATATGTTAGATGGAATGTTCTCTTTTCAGATGGAAATGCAGTGTCTGAAACACAACATCTGGTCCACAACATTGGTGATTTTGGTCTGGGTGGAAGTACTTTATAAAGGCCTCCCCTGCTACCTTTCATAGGGGACACTGACTATTAGAATAATAATATAATTTGACCATTTCACTTTGCACAAGGTTATGGGTTAGTGAAGAGAGTGCAGGAGCACAGAAGACACAAACAGCTCTTTTGCTGGCTCAGTACATGGCTGAAGTACAGCCCTTCCCCTTTCCTTACTTCAGTGTCCTGCACTGGGCACAACGATGGCAGTGGCTCTGTGATGTTCTGGCTGTGGCTAAATTTTGTGCCTGGCAGTGCTTTGTGCCTCTGGCACTACCAAGCCTTTGGTTTCAGTGCTGCTCTTGCCTGTCTGTTTGAATGGTTCCCAGCTACCACTAGTGTCTGCTCCAGGGGTTCTGCTGTCAGGGTCCCATAGAAGTACTCACTGGAAGACATCTTGGTTTGTGCATATGAAATTAATTGTGAGACAAAGCAAACAGAAAAATTGCAGTGTTGTAACTAGCTCCCCCTGAGCCGAGGGAAAGTCTCCAAACTCAGTGTCTTGTGCTTACCTCTTGTCTTTTTCCTGACCTCTCTCTCATCATCCCCTGGAGTTACTTTATCTTCTCCAACTGTGCTCCAGGGTCATACACAAAGTCTATCTTACTGGCTTATACTGGTTTTGACTGGAGCAGGGTTAATTTTCTTCATAGTGGTCCATGTGGTGCTACGGTTTGGATTTGTGACCTAAACAATGCTGATAACACAGGGACAATTTAACTGATGTTGAACGGAGCAAGCACAATGTCAAGGCTTTCTCCATGTCTCCCTCTGCCCTCACAGGCTGCAGTCTAGGCTGACCTAGAGTCTGGGAAGGGGCACAGCTGGGCGGCTGACCCAAGCTGAGGGATATTCCATACCCTATGACCTTGTGTTCTGCAGTAAAGCAGGGAATGGGGGAATTTGCCAGAGTTGCTGTTGCTTGGGCACTGGCTGTGCATAGGTCAGCTGGTTGTGAATGATTGCTTTTTCCATCACTTGTTTATCTTTGTTTTGTCTTCTTTGTTTTTTTCATTTTACCCATTAAACTGTCTTTATCTCAACCCACAATTTTTTTTCCTTTTGCCATTGTTTTTCTCTCCCATGCTGGTGCTGGGAGTGAGTAAGTAGCTGTGTGGTGCTTGCCTGTCTCCCATGATTATTCCATGGTGCTTTCTCTCTTCCCAGAGCTGCAAGCCTTTGCTCACCATGGACGTCCACTGCCAAGGTACCAGGTCGCTCTGTGCTTTGGGGAGGAATTTCCAGATCCACAGAGGCAGAGGAAGTTAATTACAGCCCATGTAAGTAGGATTTCTACCTTACCTAAAACAAGCACACTCCTTGGAGGATATGAATCTGCCAGTCAGGCTTTTGTACATCATGTAGATTATAAGGGAGGTAATAAATTGTTGAAAATGCAGCACTTTCCAGAACAGAGTTTAATCCCCAGATCTGCCAAGGACTGACAGGCAGCCCTTGGTAGGGCAGAGCACCTGATTTTCCCTCTCTGTAGAGCATAAGTGTCGTTTGTGATGTGTTGCAAATCCCATCAAACCTTAAAAAGCTGAAATGCACCTGGAACTCCTGGACTGTGTTGTTATCACCAGCCCAGGTGTGCAGCTCCTTGGACTGCCTGGCCAGTGCAGGATGTGGTGCTTTTACACCCATATGAAGATGCTCTGGAATCCCAGCCTGCATGTCCAGGACCTCAGCCCTTAACGGCGTACAGGGGCTGCCTGTTCAGCTTCTCAGGGTTCGGTAGCAGTCGGGCTCACGGGCTGACTGACCACAGTTCACACACACTCAAAGCTGGTGTTTCGGGATGCTCTCTGAGAGAGGCTGATGACGGAGACTGAGACCAGGTACTTTCTGAATTGGCTGTATTGGCCCATAAAACCACAAGGGAGGTGGTGATGCACATGTTAGTGGCTGGGCTTAGCTTACTGCATCCTTGAGAAGAAAACTGGCGTCTCTTCTAAATTTTTTGAAAGCCCATTCAGCAGTAGCACATGTCCCAAGTCGGACTCTACTGCAAGCTGTGGCCTCTCCTTAGCTGTGTAGCTTTCATGCTGCCACACTGCTGCCTGGCAGGTCTCTGGGGTGGAAGTTGAGAAGCTCACAAATCCATCCTGAGCTGTGCAATGACTAGTTAGAGGTAGCTGCCTATCCCTGACTCTCCTTCAGTTCTTATCCATTCCTATTTTGGCTTTCCAGCTTTCCATCCCTTCTTCCTAGCATCCTCTCTCCTTATCCATCTCATGTCCTGGCATCTTCTCTGTGAGCCTGTACCTCCTGCTCTTTCCAGAGCTTTGCTTCCCCTTTACCAATTGCTCATTGTGCTCATCCTTTTGATCTGTCCTGACTCGTGGGCTGGGGACTCTACCATCCCCCAAACAGTTATGCACTGGAAGCTGCCTGGCTCACCTGTCCCACTGCCTTCTCATCTCCACCATGGCATTTACTTCCTCCAAAACAGTGCCTGTGTCTTTTAATATGGAGGGACAGGCTGACTAGCAGGAGAGGGTTGTGGAGAAGTATCATCCTGCCTGTCCTGCACTGAGAGTAAAGAGAGCTTCAGGTGTTTGTTCTCAGTGTACAGCTCAAATATTTACAGACAGAGCCCAAAGGCCTGAGAGGGAGTGGTGGTTTCTGAAGAGACAGAAGTGAAGGCAGTGTTAACTCATACAAATCCCACTTGGTGGTTGAACAAATTCCTCATCAGTGCTTGAATGAACAGAAACAAGAGTAACCTTGATGTTAGGTTGAAATCTTACTTCAGACACAGTCATTTGGTGACATATCTCAGCCTACCTGAGGGCTCCAGCATTTCAAGTTAGGTCCTCAAATTACTTTGCAATGTAGACAAGACTTTTGGTGTGTTTAATTTGTATTTAAACACCTCAAGTGACCATGGGCATGTGTGTCCTGTGAGTATTGCCCACATCCTGGGGCTGGCTAAGGGACTGCAATTTTTGATACATCATTTGTGTCACTGCTACAGTCCCTTCTGAATGAAGGCAGTGAAGGTGAGGAGTGTGTGCTGGTAGCGAGGCACTTGGCAGCAGACCTAGGCCAGGCTAGGCAAGACCTAGCTTAAAAGAGAGATTAGTGACACCGCTGGAATTGTGTTCCCATTCTGGTAGGCAGAACTGTTTTGTCCCATCTTGTTTTTAGCTTAAAACCACTGTAAATAACTAAGATGAGGAGCATGAAGTTTTGCCACATGTCTGATTAACATTTTGTCTGTTCTTAAGGTTGAACCAATGTTTGCCAGGCAGCTGTATTACTTTGCTCAACAAAACAGTGGACATCTGCTGAGAGGCTATGATTTACCAGAACTTGTGACTAGTCCAGAGGATTATCACAGATCTATTCGCCATTCCTCTATTCAAGAATAAGATCCTCAGGAAGAGTGGTTTTAAAGGCACTATAAAGTTTGTGCAGAGTGGAAGAGCAGATCTGGGTCACGATTTGGAGATCCGCAATCCCAGCTGGATGCGTTCAGGGGTTCAATCATAGGAAAGTGAACAACTAGGACAACTTTATTGTACAATAAAAATGACGGGTCTTCAACATTTGGATGCTACGTCTCACATAGGGTTCCACTATCGCTGAGAATAACTCAAAACTGACAAAATGATTGCTGTGTTTACGTTTGCTTAATGTTCTCCTTGGCTTTTGAGGACTGATCCACACTGAAGACTTAAATCCAGAGTTTACACTGTTACCTTTGCAGGGCTATTTATTTTGGATTACTGATCTCAGGGAAAGTACATAAATTTTGCGGTGTTCCCAGTTTGAAACTGTAGCTACTGTGGGTGGGTAGCAAACGTAGATGGTTTATTGAGAATAGCTAATACATGTACGTGGTTATAAATTGAGATTCATAAGTGTGATGCCTATATTCTTGTATAGAATATTTCAGTGTATTTTTTGAAAACAATGCAATTCTTCAGAGACATATTTTTTTAATGCCTGACTGACATTTGTCCTGACAATGAATTTTGTTGCTGCCATTGTTGTTACTGGATTAGCCTCCATGATCGCAGTTTCTAAAGTGATGCATTTATGGTACTGTGTTAAGAAAAGTGATCATTCAAATCATATTACCTGTGAATTTAGTGGATTAACCACTAAAATTCTAGAGTCCCAAAGAACAGGTTTATAAACAAATTGTATTTTTCTTGTAATTGTAAGCTACTATGCATGCATTATACATACATATATATATGTATGTATATATGTATGCATATATGTATGCATTAGAATGAAGTTGGCAGACCTTGCAAATAGCACAGCAGTAGTCCAGCTACCCCCTTTTTTGATGTCACATGCATAAACCAGGTTAAAATAACCACCTCCACTGACTTATACAGAGCCAGCTCTGCTGTTTGTGTGCCCTTGCAGCTTTCTTCCAGTGGTACTGAAATGAATGTGAAGGGAGATCTCAAGGAGAGCAGCGTTTGGCCTCCTGTACTAAGCCAGTCAAGGAAATACTTACTGAATGTTTGTAGAATTTGATGCAGTTTGCAGCTTTCAATGTTAGCGTGCCGTTAAAAAGACAAAGAGAAGAGGTCTTCTGGGTGTGTGTGTCAATGAAATTTCTTTGCTGGCAAGCAGATCATGTGGTCTTAGCAGCTTTCACTCCAGCTATGATCCCCCTGTGCTTAGCAGACATACTTCACTTGACTTCCTAAATGAGGAAGAACAATGGTACTTGGTCTGGCAGCAGACTTGTGTTCTAGGGACTTTGAATTTATACATCTTAAAGATGCATACTCTTTTGGGATATATTATCCCCCTCCTTCTCCACAGTGCCAAGCAGAATGAACAGATAATTTCTACTTTGTTACTAGAAGGGTTTTTCCCTGGCTTAAAGATTTTCATAGGGCAGACCTCTTTCTTAGACATTAAAAACAATGCTCTAGGTGACCTTTTGAGCTTTGCAAATGCTTTTGTCCTGCGCATACATTTTATGGAAAGGGACTCCTGTGTTCAAACTTAACTGGTACAGTACCAATATTTGATGTGTTTTTCACTTTTTTCTAGTGGTTGTTGCTTCATATGCTCATTGCTTCAGCTCACGTCTTGGAATAAAGTTCTATTTCCCTACCAACTCGGTGTGTATGTGTTGTCTTCAGTAGGGGGACAAATCTAACGTGTGCGGTTCTGCACTGTGAACCTGGGCAGTGCTGCTGGCTGTCTATGGGGAACTCTGCTCTAAGCCAAAAGTGCAGAGAAAGGTCAAAAGGTAAGGATTTTTGTTTACGGCAATGTCTGCAATATTAGCCACAGGTAGCAGAAAAAGGGAAAATAGGGAGGTTACCCTTTGGCTGTTGGTTTCCAGGTCCATGGGCAGTGCAGCAGAGCCCAGCAGCTGGGGGTCTGGTGCTGCCATGCCTTACCCCTGTCCCTCCAGGGCCTCCGGGGCTGGGGACCAGGCTGGTGCTCTCCTGCTCAGCCCAGCATGTGGGGATCCTCTGACTGTTCCTGGTTGTTATAGTTTCCATGCACTTGCAAGTGAGTAAAGCTAGGAAAGGGTGAAAAGGAGGACGGTAAAGTGAACTAAAGTAGCGAAGCTGCAAATAGGAGGGAATTTACCAGGTGGCCTCTCTGCTTTGGAAATCACGGTCCTGAGAGGGGTTTTTGGGTGCAGGAGCTTGCAGAGCAAGCAAAGTGTGAAATACAGTTACAAGATCTGTGAAGCATCGGAAGATGGGGGAGAGAGTATTTTCTCTTTTTGTGCAGACTCCTATTGACTATCGAGGTGCGTTATCATTTTTGACTTCATAATGGGCTTTAAATTATTTTTCTTGAAGTGACATAATTTAAAGCCAGTGGCTGTGGAGAGGGAGGGAGAAGTGCACCATCTAATTTCTGGCCAAACACAACGTGCTTAGTTTGAATGCAGAGAGATGCAGGTGAAAGGCTTATTTTAACCAAGAAAAGAGGTGGAGATATTTCCCCTGGAGGGATGGTGCAGGGGGAAGAGTGGAAGGAAAATTAAGCTGTTATTTGTACCATGAATTGTTTTGCCTGTGAGGACTTAAAAGCTGCATTTACTTCTGTGACCATTTCTTTCTGTTCAAAATAACTACAAATATCTAAAGTGGGGAAGAAACAAAAAGCAAACAAGAAAAAAACCTGGAAACATTTTCTCCTTTTAGTATCTTTTTTACAGTCACTACGTGAAAGCATTTGAGGTACTTCCTACCTCTGTTAAATTCTGTTTATAGCTTCTGAGGTCTACTTCCTTCCTGTTATGATTTCGGTGGCGTTGTAAATGACATGTTTTACTCCTGTCAATGCCAAAGGCATAGCTGCTTGGGTTTTTTTCAAACGTTTTTTGTGTCAGTGTTGGTTTTTCTGATTTTAATACAGCCACAGTTGCAACAGTTTCTTGGAAGGCTTTTGTAGCAGAGAAGCACCTATATTCAAAATTCGGTTCTGCTGAGTAGTTTTGCCTACTGCTGTAAACTCTTATTAGCCTTGGAGGGGTTGTAGGTTAACCAGAAACAAGAAGATATATTTTAAGCTGAAGTACAGTGTAATGAGGTTTGTGGAAAAAACACAGGATTCACGTGAAAACCCCTGTGGCCTTTTAGACGGGCATATGCATGGTGTTTACATCAGCGTTTGTCAGCAGCGTGGAGGTGGGGAAACACCACGCTCAGCAGAGGGCTTTCAGGAAAAAGTAAAGCATTTTGTCTTGCACGCTCTCAGATCACTGTCTGTGTGTACTTGTAGAGAGGAGGGGGGAGGAAGGGGGAGGGAAGAGAGAAAAAAAGCACTGCCAAAAAGGCCAAGCAGATTGAAACAATTGTATCTCCTTTCCCAGGCAGAACTCTGTGTCAAATTTAGATGAACTCTGATGGCAAGATATTAAACATTGCCAGGATGGTTTTTATCTGAACTCTGATCTGCTGGTAGTAGGCTAAGAGTTACTGATTTTTGATGTAGTGTTTTTGAGTTTGGTTGGCTCTGAAGAGATGTCAGCAGGTCCCTGTGACTCGGAGCAGTTGGGAGGTGGCTAAGCACTTAACTTCCAGGTGTGTGGTTAGGTAAGCACATCCTTGTTGCATCCCAGAGGAGTGGTCACATCCACTGTGACCCACAACCAGCTCCGCTGCTGGGCTTCAGGAGCCAGCTGGGCAATGCCTGCAGAATGCTCCATGCCCTGACTGTGCTGCAATGACAGTGAAGGAGGAGCTAACTTAGGTGTCTCAGAATAAGACTCTGGGAACTAGGGATGTTAAGTAACTTATGAATACACTGATTGGATGGGTTGTTGTTGTCCTTTTGGCAACTGGTGAGAGGAAAAGGCAATCACCTGTGCTCAAGTGGAAACTGAATAACAGGCCAGATGCCTTGGTTCTGGGTTTGGACTTGTTTTTCTACTTGGCCCTAGCAGAGTCTGACTGGAAAGCTGATGTCAGAGTGGCTCTGCACTGTGTGATGTTCTGCAAAACGGCAATTGTCAAGAATGCACAGAGCCCAGTCCAGGTTTCCATCTCTTAGATAGAAGTAGCTTCATGCCCTGGTAAACAATGGCAATGAAACACAGGACTTCATTTTGCAAATGCATTTTTATTGTTTTTGCACAGCATGGCTGCCTCGCATGTCTCTGCAGGCAGCTGGCAGCCTCCTGCCACTCCAGCTTACAGTGCTGCCAGCTGAGACCAGACCTGGTGTGCTGTGCTCCTCTCTCAGATCAGTCTTCCAGGCTTTAGCGATCGTTTTCTGCTCCCTTCCAAAGACAGGTTATGAATTATGCAAAAATTCTGTCTTTTAAGCTAAGAGAACAGGCAGATTCAGGTGACTTTTCACAAACCACAGCTTATGTGTGCCCTCCTGATTCCTGGGAAGTGTTTTCATCTTTGACCCTTGGGCTTTCTCTGTTTTGGTTTTGAGACCAGCTTTTGAATTCTTGCTCTGGGAATATCTGAAATCCGAAAACTTACGGACTCTGGTTGTCCTGTCTGCTTACCCCAGCCTTTAATTCCTTTCCTGGCCAGGCAGAAATGACGTCTGTGTAGTATCAATGAAACCACCTCCCAGAGGAAGTTCTGTGAATGTCTACGTGAACCTGGTGAGGGTAGAGCAGACACTTGAAACTTACCTGAAATGTGCTTTCCAAGCTCACTCAGCTATGTCAGTACAAGTGCAGTGTGTTCAACACCATGTGCACGAAGCACATTTCATCCCATCCTCACCATGTTGTTCATCTTGCTCCTTCTCACTTCCTTTGTGAAGAGCAGACGTTTAAATCTGGATCCGGCAGATAGAGGAAAGCCCTGATTTCCTTAGGTCTGCAAGATGCAGATTCTCTCTCTGAGCTGGGGATGGCCAGTGCAGCACAGGCAGTGGTAAGATGCTTTCAGGATCTGTTGTTTGACTCCAAAATGCATTAGCCTGTCATTGTCCATGGATAAGTCCTACTCATTATATCAGGGACTGTTTATCTCACACCTATCAAGTCTTATGCCTTCTGTTCCTGCTCTAATACGCCTTGGCAAATGGTCATGAAGAAATTTCTATTTTTCCTGGTGCTTGCAGCCATCTAGTAAGGTACATTGCTAGGTACCTTGTTGTGGGTCTAGCTAACCCTTTTGGCTCTCTCTTGGGTCCTCTATCAGTTTTCCTCTACACTGGCACCAAGATCTAAAGGCAGACAGTGCCTCTTGTGCGTGCCAAGCGTGACGGGGCACAACCTTTGCAGTTTAGTCTCTAGACAGCACCACAATTCCTGTAACTGTGAGTAGGATGTTCTTGTGTCTTCCCAGTTGTGATTCTGACCCTCAAAACCGTGAATTGCGCAGCAGAATGCTATCATGGCAATCATTTATGCTAGGCTTTCCCGTGAAAGCTGGTGTGCAGCTTCTCTCCACCTGAGGCACCATGTTCAAACTACATTTTCTCAAGAAGGTGATTGAATCAATGGTTTCTCATGCTCCTGTCACAGCCATTCATAATTGTCTCATAAAAGCAAAGGCTGAGCATTTCTAGTTTCTAGCACAGAGCATGTAGCCTTCAATAAAATTGGTTTTAGAACTAGATGTCCTACTTCTTTCCTTTCAAACTTTGGGTTTCATGATTTTATATCCTCGGAAACCAAAGTTATGGGTCAGGCCTTGTTACATCTCCAATAGCTCATTTTCATTTCCTTTTTTCACACATGATCAAGAGGTTTAGCCCTCTTCATGACTGTCCCCTCCTACAGAAAAAAACCCATGCAAGGAGTAGTGAGAGAGAAAGACTTCAAAAACAGGGTGAGTGACCTCATCATGTATCTACTGTGGAAACGTCAGTCTCCAAGAAATAGGAAAGGTCAGAGCAGTTTAGAGCAAGGGGGTTTTCACAACTCAGCTGAAAAACCCAGACTGGGTCTAAAGAGTCCTTCGTGTCCTCACCTTTTATCTCATCTTCTCCCAAACTGTTTGGTGACACTCCATCCAGAGAAGTGGCTGCTCTGTGGTTTCTCAACACAGATAACCATCCTATTTCCATTGCTTAACATGGACTTTCCAAAGGAAAGTGGTTAAATAAATGACAGATGTTTGCATGGGAATATTGCAAATCCTTTTTGCCCTTTTAAACCAAACACAGTGTTTTCTTCTAGGGCTTCTTCCACCCCCAGTATAACTGAATCCTGGAAGTTTCAATTGCACCATCTTAGAAATGTTATTTGAACTAATCAGCCGGTTTGGTTGCTGAGCTTTGTGGAGCTGTCTGTGTGGGACAGAGGCGGACAAGCGCTCTCGGTGGTGGTGGCAGGAAGCTGCCGGAGCTGGGAGCTGTGTCCCCGGTGCCGCGGGCCAGGGAGGGGCTTTGCCTGGTGTCACTGGGTGTGGATGCAGGTCACCCGTACCCGCAGACAGCGCCAGCCTGAAAGATGACTCTGAAGTCTCACTTTCCTTTAAAACCAACACTCTGCGAATAAAATGGCTTACCTACAATCCCCACACAGTTACAGGCAGTGTTTAAATATAGCAAGCATCGATGTCTATCTGTAAATTACAAGGAAATGAATAAATCGAGGCGACACAAACCGCAAAAAGGAAGTTTGAAATCAGCCTGGAGCTGTGATAGGCTGGCGTCTGCCGAGGGACCCGGCCGACCCTCCGCCATCCACTGCAGTGGTGACACCGCCGCCGGACACGACCCGCCCGTCCTGCTCCCTGGCACGCACATCCACGTGCTGCCGCTCTCCAGGGAGCTGGCCCACGTGTCGTGGTCTGGACCTGAGCCTTGGGGGCACCTGCACCCTCACAAAAGCCAAAGGCACCCCGGGCACCTGGGGTCCCTGCCGCAGGGTTCGGCGTTTTCTGGAAATGAATGAGTTCATTTCTGGGAGGCAGTGGTGGGGGTGCTCCAGCACGCAGGGGAGTGCAGGGAGGATGAATGCAGGAAGCTGAAGCATGATTTCTATGCTGCTTTACCGTCTTGCAGCCTGCTAGCTGCTGCTATCTGGCAAAGTTATTTGGCCTGGCTTCATTTTTTTATTATGAAGGTTGATGTTTGCAAAATTTATATCAAAGCCAGAATCATTAAGTAAAACATGAAAGTATTGCATACTCTGTGTGTGTGTGTGTGTGTGTGTGTGTGTGTTTGTGCATGTGCAGCTAGCAAGCCACCCTCACCCCTCTCTACTAATCTTTTACACGATTGGCAGAGTTTATTCCCATGTGAGTGAGGTGCTAATGACACCTAAAAATTTTATGAAAATATTGAGCTGGGGAGAGGAAGAAAGATGAAGTGCAAATCAGCATCTGCTGCAGGCTCTCAACACATATTAGGCACTTAATTTTTCAGACTCCACCAGGGGAGGAGTGTCCATCGATGCCTTGTGCCTTATTAAACCCCAGAGACAGCACTGCAGGACATGGCCCGCTAATTCTGCTGCTCCAGAACTACATCTTACCTGCAAGGTCTTATGGAAAACAAACCACATACCCCAAGGGCCCAGTAAACCCACTTCTCCTCCTTCCATGTGCTGGGTGTTCCCAGGATGAAAGCTGGAGCTCTTGGCACCAACAACCCTTTCCCCTGGCCACCAGCTTGAGAGGTAGGTTGACTGTGGGCAGGGGAAGGTGAATGCCCGTGGTGCAGCTTCTTCTTCCAGCACCTCTAGCACATCCCTGTGGGTGGGATAGTACTGAAATTCATCTAGCAGGATGCAAGGATTATCGGCATTGCTCTCTACCGTTCCAGCCAAACCGCAGGAAAAATTCTGCATCTTTGGATGGATGAGGCAGAGGACAGTGGCTGCAGGCATGAACCCAGTGAAAGCAAGGAGCAAAGTGTGGAGAAAGACAGCAGGTTGAGGACAGTCCAGTTGTGGGTACAGCTGGGGTTCATTAGAAGCATTTAGTCCATTCTGCTAAGATGGATTAACTTTGCCTTTCACAAGGGTCTGAAGTAGAGAAGTGGGTTTTGGTGAGGAGGAGAAGTCAGCTAGTTCTCAGAAATAAGGCAGCATGTGCAGGCATGAGGAGCAGGAAAGGTATAAAAAACTTAAAAATAAAAATCAATGCATAAAGACAGGTCTCCCCCTCAAAAAAAACCCAAAACAAAACAAAAAACAAACAAAAAAAAACAAACCCAAAGAGAGAAGCTAAATTTTGCTGGAAAAGGAGGTGGACAGGTATGAACTGCTGCTTATGGCCGAACAGGGTCAGTTTTGTGGGGGTGTGGGGGGAATGGGAACTGTTATGAGGGCAGGTCTGGAAGAGCTCTGTGAGAGCTGAGAGAGGGATACCATAAGGGAGTGGGCCAGGAGCAAGCCTGGAGACCATCCCAGGGGAGGATGGAGGAGGGAAAAGGGAGTGAAAAGGCCCTCCAAACAGCAGCAGTGGGGCCTTTGGCGTGATGGAAGGTGACAGTGGGGCTGCTAAGTGTGGATGTAAGTGGAGGGCAAGGGGGAGTTTGAGGAATACAGGGTAGCGAGTTGTGGTTGGAATAGGGGAGGAAGCTTGAGGAAGAGCTTGTAGGGAGAAAAGGAGCAGAAGGGAGCACAGCAAGAGGGATTCTGCAGTCACTGGTGCTCTGGCAAGCAGGAGGAAGGGAGGCCAGGAAAGAAGAAGAGGATGGAGGAGGATAATGGTCAGAAGTAAGGAGCTGGTTGTGTTTAGGGGAGTCAATATTAGGTGTGTGGCTGGGTCTAGAGGAGCTGAAGGAGAGGGTTATTGGAAGGCCTTGCCAGGAGGCTCTCATCCATGCTTGGAGAATGGAGTAAAAGCAGTTCATGAGCTGGGATAGAGCGAGCCAAAGTGAACCCAATGCTATAGAGAGATAAAATCAGGAGACTCAGAGCTGTTGGAGAGGTCCTGAAGGATCTTTGTGCGGAGGGACAAGGGGAGGCTGAAAGAAGCAGCAAAGCCGCAGCCAGTGATACAGCCGAGGTCATGGCAAGGCCAGGTGGAGAGACAAGAAGATGATACTGAGGGAGAGACAGAGGTGGCCATAGAGAAGGAACTGAGAGCCCAGAGATCAGATAAGGAGCAGAGCATAGCCTAAAGAACGTTTTTAAGAGGAGTGAAAGTTAGCAAGTGGTCCTGATGTGGTGAAGCCTTAGTGAAAGTGGGATGTTGAATATTTCCTCAGTTCCTCAACAAAGTCAAGTGAAGCTTCCTTGGCTTCAGGTGAGCATCTTCCCACAGACACCCACATGCTCCTGCCCAGCCATCTCCAGCTCCATGTCTGGCAGTAGAAAGTGAAAAGTATTACTTTTGGAACAAAGACAGCAATTCCTGTGCAGTCCACCAGGGAATCTCATCAAGACTGCCAAGGGTTTAATGGGCCAAGAAGGCTGATTTTAAGTAGTGAATAGTTCAATTAATCATTGATTTTATTGCCAATGATGCAAAAGCACGGTCTGCCATTGCTAGTCAACACTTCTTTTCTGGAAAGCCCAGCTACTTAGACTGGCAATGCCGTGACCACGCTCCTAGCAAGAAGGTGTTGTGAGCTGCACGGGTGCAAGGAAGCGCCATGTTCCCAGAATGCATGGGATTGGTCTGAATCACACAGTCCAGCAGAGATGTTCTTCCCTTTCCATGAGCATGCAGCCAAGCCTTGCACACTGTCTCCATCTCGCCCTGAGCCCCTTTCAGTCCTTCCATGGGCTGGGCTGGGGGAACCACCGTTCCTCTCCCTCACCCCATGGGTGGAGGGGAGAGGCTAAACGCACCAGGCGAAGGTCACCTACCCAATGCTTGAGAAGGATTCATGCTGATGGCAGTGCCTGTGAATCCTCTTCAGGCTCACAACCCCTTGTGTTCTGAGTCTTGTACAAACATGTGACAAGGTCTTCTGCCTGGCAAGAGGGAAAGTTAACCTGCCCCAAGTGTGTGCGGGGAAACACCTGGTGAGGCCTGCTAAGGGGCAGATAAAAGTCAGGGGTAGGTCCAGAGTAAACCCATGATTAAAGGCTACCCAAAGCCATCCTTCCACCCCTAAAAATGTCCTGTGCTTATTTATGGGAAATCATTTAGGTTTGCTTTTAAATGCACTGGAAGCAGGTGAGTTTTAAGATAAGTACACAAAGCAAATGTGCCATTTATCACTTCATATGCTGATGATTAAAGCGAAGGTTTTCTTTTCTCTCCCAGGAATATTGTGAATTGTGTGCAATCATGCTAATGACAGCAGTAACAACAACCGGATAAGTATTATTTCAGTGGAAACTGAGGTGTTGGTGAAACACAATCTAAGAAGCTGGAGTGGGACAGGGCTGGGGTAGAAGTTCAAAATTCTGATTCCACTGACTTTGTGGGCTGAGATGTCACCCCAGACAGAAAAGTCTGTGTTTTTAAAAACCAGAGATTATTTCAGTTATTTGGGAGTGGGTCTGTGATGTTACTTAAGTGGGACATCCCATGAACCTTACAGCCTTCTAGCTGTGTTTTGATGGCCAATTCGGAACTGAAGCAACTGATGTGGTGGAAATAATTATCTCACCGTCTGATTTAGTCGCTCCGGCAAGGTGTTTGCAGAACGTAGCTGCTTTGTATAGGATAACAAAAAAGCAATGGGCTGGCTAATTCAATTAGAAGCAAATAACTACAGTCTAGGCACTGACAGCATGTGGGAGGAAGTGGTGTTGTTTCCACTGTGACTGGCAGCAAGTGACTAGCGAAAACAAGGTGGTTTGAGGAAGGCTTGCGTGTTAATGGCATTTCCCTGTTCTGTTTGTCAAGTAAAGGTGGGAATATAGAGTCAGAATTTACTTGAATCGGTTTCTTTACAAGAATAGATGGGGGGCCTCCATGGGAACAGTGCCCTGAGCTCACTGCAATGTGCCCGTGAGTGCGAGGGGCAAGTACTCAAAGTTGCCGTGGGTTAAACGGAGCAAAGGACACCACTGTGCACGGGGCAGGCTGGGGATGGAGGTCTGTCTGCCAGGAGCACTGAGCTGCTTTCGCTCTCCCTCTCTGTGGCAGTGGGCTCCCACCACCTGCTGTCAGCTAGAGGCTTCTACCTAGAAAAAGTCTGCCCGTGGCATGGCTGATTCACTTCGTACGTGCAGCAGTCGTAGGCCCACGCTGCAGCCACAGCCTCAGCAGTCTGGCTGCAGTGTTGGACCAGAGTTTTTCCAGAAGTGAATCAGACTCTGCCTGATGGCTGTATCAGGCGTGACAACCCAAGAGTGTCTAATAGTACCTTCCTCTGTCTCTGCCTGGCTGTGTTCATCTTTCCATCATTACTAGGATAAAAAGGCCACCTGTACTGATTCTGGGTGCTCCATCCTATAGGACAACCTATAGGATGTTAATTCCCTCCTGACCACCTCAGATGACTTCACATGAGGAGAAAATATTTCTGTATCAGAATTCACTTTAAAAGAAAATTGCCCATAAATAGTTAATACCAGCCTTTTAGTGGCTTAACTTTTCAGTCAGTGTCCTGAGAGAGAGAACTGAGGTGCAGCACAGAGAGGGATAATTCCTGTGCTCTGCCCAGGGAGGGTGGCAGTAAGCAGGGATGGCAGCTCTTGCCCATCACAGGGGTGATTTGGATTCCTGGTGTGCTCCCTCCTCAAAGCACTGCTTCCCTCCTTCATGAGCCTGCAGGAATCCCAGCAGGTACCTTCGCTTTGGCAGGAGCATGGTTCCATGATGCACGGGATTGTGTGACAGCAAGCAGCGATGGAGAGGAGCTTGATGTGCATGGGGGGGAGCACTAGAGAATGGCCTGAAGGGTGAGCCTCCCTCACTACTCACCTGTAGCAGTGAGGGGACAGCAGACAGTGGGTAGCAAGTCCCTCAGCCCTGGGGGCCCTGCAGCACATACAGCAGTCGGGGCTGTAGCTTCCTCTGCTACATCTGATGCTACAGAAGTTACACCTCTCCAGAGAATCAGGTGCATGTGTGCAGAAGAGAGGGTGGGAGCTTCTCAGCACAGATATTTGGCTGTATTTGGCAAGGTAAGAGCTCCAAAGTACGTGATGCCTCTCACAGTGGAGCAGGGATTCCTCCGCAGTGCTGCACTCCTACTCACAGCTCTTACTCTGGTCTGACATCTCTCACCCCTGCCTGGTACCAAACTCCTCACTGTAGGTCAGGCTCAGCCTTCTAATAGGTCTTGTTTCTCCTCAAATGCATAACAGCAAAAATAAAATAAGTATGTAGATTCTCCCCCTCCCACACCAGCTAATCTATTTTGGCAAGGAAAACAGAGGAGATATGCTCCTGATTTAGCTCAGTCATTTCAAAGATTTACAGAACAGCATACATCTAAAAAAGCTCAGACTTGAACTGGCGTTACCTCTGGCCCATCCTGATCTTCCCATGTTGGCTTTGGTGAGTGATTTTTTTGTCTGTGTCTCGGTTCAAATTAGACTACAAGCTCTCTGGCACAGTGTGTGGGCATTTCTCTGTCACTGAGCACTGAGATGAACTGGTGGGTCCAGCTGGGAGCTCTGCGTGGTGCCACACTGCAAAGTCTAGGAGAAGGTGGTGGGGTGAATATAGCAAATGCAGCCAAGAACTGGTGTTGCTATAGCACATCTTACAACACACAAAGCACCAGCACATGCTTGCTGGCACGCTGTAGAGCTCAACCATCCTGGGCGTACTGAGTGCCTTAGAAGACAGAGCCTGCAAGTGTGTCCTGCAACATCCTTTACTACCACCAGCCACAGGGGCATCGCCAGGAAAACAGGGAGAGGAGAGGCAGAGGGTTTCCTGTGCAATCAGAGATGCCTTAATATCACTAAATGAGTGCCCAAATCTCTCTAGGATATGAAAAACCCCCACATCAGCACAACCCAAGAATGTACCCAAAGCAAAGCTAACCAGAGCATGGCTGTGTGATGCACATATCCACACTGCACAGATCCCGCTGTTCCAGGGTTTTGCAGCCCTGTATTCTCAAACCATGTCCACAGCTGATGGTATTGGATGTTTGGCTGTTTGAAATGGTTTCCATTTCCAGGTGCCCTTGGGAAGGGCAACTCCTGCTTCTCATTAATGGGGATTGCATGAGCTGAGCACTGCTGGGAGGGACCAGGATGCTTCACCTGCAGGTAAAACCCTTATTACTGTTGGGAGCCTGCCGGAAGAGAAAACAGCTTCTTGACCACATTTACTTATACAAAAGGGTAGTTCCTTTTGTTCTGTGGTTGGCATCAGGAACTTCACACCAGTGAGTTTTTTTTGTTTTTGTTCTCTTACCCTGTTTGAATGGGGCTGCCTTCTGCTCTTCCTTCCCCACTGCTCATTTATTGTCACTTACAGCTTCTGCCTCCCTGTAATTCAGCTGCACTGGCCAAGGAGGGAGGCAAGGTGGCTCACTGGGGTTCATGTTTTTGCAGCAGCTACATTGTCACTGCCTGTGCTGGTTTGGCTTTGACAGACAGCAAAACAAACCTCTTGGCGTTTGCATGACCCTATCCCATGTTAGACCCCTCTCCAGTCCCATGGGATGTGGAAAGTCCTTGTCCTGGGTGATGGTAAAGTCTTCTCTGGCCTCACACTCATGGCCCCAACACCTCATGGATCTGCAGC
Organism: Pomatostomus ruficeps; assembly: GCA_013400735.1. NCBI lineage: Eukaryota > Metazoa > Chordata > Aves > Passeriformes > Timaliidae > Pomatostomus > Pomatostomus ruficeps. Next base: position 104,281 of record VYZT01031378.1, read on the forward strand.
CTGGGCAATGCTCACAGCAGCAGCACCTTGGGAATTGAGCTGCATCCCAAGTGGAAGTGTTTGTATTTTTTCTTTTTTGTTTGCTCTTTTTTCTTTCCCACTGCTTTCACATGTCTGTCTGCTTTGCCTCTGCCTGTCAATAAGTTGGGGCTGCGGGACAATAAGAATTCTGTTTTGCAGAAGAAACAGGGAGTTTTGTGACATTTGGAATTCGGGCTTTTGTTTTTTGTCTAGTTTGTTTTTTTTTTTTTAAATTCAGCAAGGGATGGGGGGAAAGCAAGATTTCATTAAGATTCTTCCTGGGGAAAAAAGCCTCCAAGAGACAATAAAAAAAAAATAAAAATATAATATAATATAATATAATAT
>VYZT01031378.1:104674-124547 GCA_013400735.1 Pomatostomus ruficeps
ATAATATAATATAATATAATATAATATAATATAATATAATATAATATAATATAATATAATATAATATCCAAGGGAAGCTATTAGAAAGTACTTCACACCAGTAAGAAAGTTTGAAATCAGGAGCAGGGGCCTGGCCCAGTCCAGTGTCCCCAGTCACCTGCCTGCTCTGATGTGGACACCTGTGCCATGCATGGGTGCAGGTGACTCAGAGATATTGAGGTGCCCAGACCTCTGTCTCTGGAGGCAGCAGCCAGGGATGAACAAAGGTAGCTTGAACTCAATGGAGAAGAGGCTCACTGGTGGGGAGGGCAGCTCTTCACCCCTGCCAAAATCTGTGGCTCCAAGGCTCAGCCCTCAGCCCACTGGGAGCATTCCTAGCTCTCCAGAGCTGTGTTCCATAGGTGCTCAGAGAAGGCCCAGCAGAGGGGATGCCTCCCCAGGAGCCGGGGCTGGTCCTGTGTGGTTCAGCTGGAGCGTGGTTTTGGGGGCAGTGAGGCAGGGCCTAGAGGGAAAGCTGTGCCCTGCAAGCTGGGGCCCCTGGCAGCCTCACCGCAGGCGTTCATGGCAGCACAGTGGGACTGAGTTGCTCAGGGGATGTGTGTGCAAAGCTTGGCTTCTTCTAAAAACAGGAGACTTACTCAGAAGCAGAATCGAGGTGCCACTTGCCTTTACTCCAGCTCTTTTATATATAGTCCGCATTTCTCCTGATTTTACTTCAGCAGTCGCTGTATGAATTGCAGCTCTGAAGTGTGTATAGGGGGGGTGCAGGGGCAGCTAAATGCTGCTGGCCAGGCTGGAGCTGCTGGTTTGCTGCTGGATGTGGGGTTCCCTCTGCAAGGGCTGTGTTGGAGAGCAGACTTCACCCTCCAGGTGGTTGTTGGGGCGTGTGTGGGGCTAATGTCACCTTAAATGAAAGTGGGGCTCTTCTTTTTCCCCAGCAATAGACCAAGAGCTTTTTCATTAGTGTTTTTCTTCCTGTTGCTATTTTTCGTCTTTTTCTTTTCTTGCCCCCCAATTTTCTAAATAAACATAGCCAAGCTGCAAAACTAAGAGGTTTGTTTCCCTGCAATGCAGGATGATGCAGAGCACAGATTATTCCTCCAGTCTTTTCAAGGGAGGTGTCCAATGCCAGGAAGCACGTTAGCTCAAAACCTGTGCTCAGAGGGAAGGAAAGAGAGCAGTTTGACCTTACCTCCAGGAACCCTGGAGCTGGAGGCAGCAATAGGCAGCTCTCAGCTTGTCTGCAACTTGAGACATCTCCAAATCCACTAACCAAATGTCTTGAGGAGCTGCAGCGTTCCTGCTGCCCTTTCCCAGCACATGCCATGGTGATGTGAGTTGGTGCTGCTTTCACTTCAAGAATTCCCAAACCCAGGAATCCAGGCCTCTGTTTATGACAGCAATTCAGAACACACGTAAATGGGGGCCAGCTTCTTTCTCTCTTGGCACTTTTACAAAACTATGGCAACATGGATTCGTAACAGCCAGAAGAGAGCTCAGTGGAGCAGTCTGAAGTATTTTCCTAGAAAAGATTCACATAGACGAGTCTTTGGCCCACATGATTATAAGCAGAGATAAACAGAAATGTTTATCTCTTTTTAAACATTGAGCCTGCCCTGCTTGGAATTAGGGAATTTAAAAGCAAGGGACATCTTTCCATACTGGTCAATTTACAGAATCGACCTGATTTTCCCTTTTCAGCAGTAATAGTGCAACTTCTGAAAAAGCAGCACATCCTGTATGAAGTTTCTTACTTCGATTAATAGAGGCAGGGCATGATCAGCACACGTGTATGCAGAAGACACACATGAATCAGGTCACCTTCATGTTGGAATCAAAATCAAAACAGACACCAAAAAACCCAAACCTAACAAAAACCCTTGAAAAACTCCCAGGTTTGATTTCACCTTGTGTGAAGGTGAGCTTGAGACCATCAAACAAGTACTTTCAGGCATCTAGGTGCTCAATTTTTATTAATGCTCTCTTCTGTTTTACTGTCTAGACACCAAACCAAAATGAGGTTGGCAGCTGCAGTAGCTTCTAATAAGTGACATTTCTTGCCCTCAGAAGCTTCCTGTCTAAGTCAGTGGGGCAAGTGGCAGAAGAACGGAAACATTACTAACTAGATCCCTTCCCTGTCACCTTTGAAAAAGTGATAAAATGAGGGGCTTGATAAGAAAAATATTAAGGTTGTGATAGTTGAAAAAAAATTTAAAACACACATGGCATTTTTTGAATGGGTCATATGCCTACAAGCCCTGGAAATCACACCATGGAGCCCTTTACAGTCATAGGCACAAGACCTGCATCTGCCCTGGGTACTCAGGGCTGCTGCAATGAACCCTCTGGGTGCCCAGCTCCAGGAAGGCCCCATGACTCGTCCTCATGGGCTCACGTCTCAGATACTGCCCTTGCCCAGGTAGTGCTGTCCTAGCTGGTGGTGAAGGGAGCATTCCCAGGAGCTGATGCTGCTCCCTGTTTGTCCTTGCTCATAGGCAGATGAGAAATGAAGGACCAGGCATAGCTGCAGACAGGGCTGGCAGGAGGCTTTTCCAGCCCTACAATGACAGTCAAAGTCTCAACACAGTGTTCAGAGATGAGGTGTTGGTGGGGAGCTTGTGGCATCAATTTACACCCTGTCACTTTCCCAAGGACTCCATGGTGCTGGCTGGACTGATGGTGAGATGGTGCCTTGTGGCAGTGAGAGGCACATGTAGGCCCAGGGCCTCGGAAGTTTCTTTTGACTGGATAGAGCAACCATCAATACCTATCAAAAGTAAAGCCAACCAACCCCACATCCCAGCAAACCATTTTTGCGAGCAATTGCACCCATTATCCTAATTAAGAAGGAAATGCCAGAATTCTGAATAAGGATTGGGGTTGACTGGAGTAATTGCCCACCATCTCCTCCCAGTGGCAGGTGCCTCTATGGGTGCAAAAGGAGGCTAAATGAGTTGAAGAATGAAAGTGTAGCACGGGAAAGGTCTCTGGCAAGCTAGGGAAAAAGAGCAGAGATAAGGGATGGTTTTGGCACAGGTCTCAGAATACAGAAAGGCCTCATAGCCCATGATTCAGAAGTGCTGGTCACCACTGTGGCTCTGTCTGAAGTAATGGGTGTTCAACTTGTCAGGAAGTCAACCCTTTATTTACAAACCCACTCATCACTTACAAGCCGGCTTATTTACAAAGCCTGTTGATAAAAGTACCTCGCCTTGAACTCTTGAAGGAAATCTCTTTAATCACAGAAGTCTCAGATTGCATCTTTGCTTTGGGTAGGTTTTTCTTTTATTCCTATTTTGCACTTCACTTACAGTATTATGCAGACAGAGGGGAATATTATGAAGGCCACATGGGCAAATTTAAGAGATGTCAGTGTTTGACTTGTCTGTGTGGTGTTTGTGTGCCTGGGCATGTGGTTCCCTTAGCTGAAGGAGACAGAAATGGAAGGGACAGCAAATTTAAGCAACAAGATGGGAGTCCCTTTCATTGGACCCCTTTTGGCTGTAGCCTGATGCTGCACCTGCTAGAGGTACTCTGAGTTGCCATCCTTATGATTAGTCCTCATAGAGTGTGTCCCAACATGCTCCAGGCACTTGCCCCTTCACTGCTTCACTTCCTATCACCACCAGCTCTAAGACACAATTTCTCCCTCCATCCTTCATCCTGCATCCCACCTCAAACCATGTCTGTCCTCCCCTCCACCCCCAGCTCCTGCTTTGGCCCCAGCAGCTCAGGCTGCTGCTGCCAGCACTGTTGGGGCCTTTTGGTGGTGGGACCTTCCTCCTGGGTGAGACCCCAACAAGAACCACTCCCTGGGGCTGCAACACCAAGTTCCATGCTGGGGAGCTCAGGTACAGACCCCAGGGGGCTCACGGGGAGCCCTGAGCCTGGAATAAAGCTAGGGAGGATTTTTTTAGCTGTCCAACTCTAGAGAGTGCTTGTGAGCAAGATGATTTATTTTTTTCAGAGGTTTATAACTTGGCAAAATTTGGATGAAGGTTTTTGCAGGCAAGCAGCACATTCCTGACACACAAGCCAAAATCCTGCCACATTTCAAGTCCTTTTTCCAAAGCCTGGGGACATGAGGAAAAGGTCACCAAGTTTCTTGAGCGGAGCAGAGTGGGGGAGAAAGAGTATATTTTCTTCCAGCTAAATGATCCGCAACTACTTAAAATTTCCAGGCAAAGAAAATATACTGGGGCAGACTCCCACCTGGGATATTTTAGCCCAAAATTACAAGTAACCATAACTAGGAAGCAAAAGGCAACTTCTGGATTTCCTTGTGCCTCATTTTTACGTTTTCCAAAGACTGAAATGGTGTATTTGCTATGGCCCTGCTTTGCTTCTCCCCCCACCTCCCTTTTTTTCTGAATGAAAGTGTTTTACAAATGAAAAATGAGGTTTCCTGAAATGAAGAGTTGCCTTTTATTCCGAGTTGAAATGTATTTGTGAGCCTTTGGTCTTTCTCTCTGAACTTGCTGCAGGGTGACAGTGATTGTACTGTCCTGGTCAACTTGGACAGGCAGAAGCCAGTGGGGCATTTGAGGAGGTTCTGGGCAGCACCAGGAAAAGGCTTGTCACTCTCATTTTTGCCTGTCCCCACATTCAGAGTCAAACCTTTCTACCTCTGCTTCTCCTCAGGGCCTGTTGGACATCCAGGGAGGGTATGACCTCCATTCGTCCTGAGTGCTGCTGGCTACCTTGCTCTCCCTTATGCTTTCTGATTAATCTCCAACACTTTTCTCCAGGCCTTTACTCTCTCTGTCTCTTCAATGACCTCCCTTTGTGTTCTAGGCCCTCTTTCCCCTACTGCCCTAGAGGGAAGCAGTGAGGAATCCCATTTCCTGGAATGAGAGAACACAACTGCCTCCAGAAATGCAGCCTGACCTGCATGGCAAGTGGGAGAGTGAGGAGACATTGGGCATGTATTGGAGAATGTGGGCCGAGGCCTCTGTGACTGTGCCTAGGAGCAGCTGATACTCATGAGGGAAGGCTCCACATGGGAATGGCAGCACCTCAGTACGCTTAGAGGTGCTTGGTAACACAGTGAGCACCAAAACTCTCCCTCGCAAGGAAAAAGCAATATAAGTGTGTATGATAAAGTGTTGTATGGGTTAGGATAATAGTTCAAATGGCACATGAGCACAGGAGTTAAAACTCGTAAAAAACCCCCAAACTTGCTCGCTCTCTCTAACCTGTGGACTCACTGTCACAAAACATTGCTGAGTGAGGCTAACACTCCACAGAAAAATTAAAAGCCTGGTAAGTCAACCCCTTGCCCTTCATCTGTATGGCTGATGGGAAAAGCACAGCAGTCCAGCAGAAAAAAAACATCTTGGTGCAATCTTGTGCAGGTGGTAGGAGCTGCAGGGATGCTGCAGTGGCATATTACACCAGGTATGCAGGAACGACAGATGATGTCCTGTGAAGCTGGAGCGCTTTCTCTTCCTCACACTCAGGAAGGCATTGTGCTTTTTAGAGCAGTCCTAGCTTCAGCTTTCATCCCATGGGACAAACATAAAAGCAAAAGGATGTGTATTTTTGTCTGTAAGCAGGGGTAGATATACTAAGGGACAGGTCTGAGGAGACTGAACCTTTGCTCACCCCTATCCAACTCCTACTGGAGTTGCGCCCACCACACATCCTCTTTTTTCCCAGGGCCAAAATGGCACAATTTCAGATGTGATATAACAGATTGTGTAAAACAGATTCTGTTTTGCCAGAGAGAAAACCTTTGTTATGTTGAAGTTAAGCGGAAATAATATATTAGTGAGAAGTGCAAACTTTTTTTAAAAAAGAGTAGATACTGCCACTGCAAAATCCCCCTCAAGTAATGCCCCCCTTCCAAAAAATTAAATACATAAAAAACCCTCTTTCCAGTAAAAGACCAAGCAAAACACATGAAACACAAACCCCAAAAGGACTGACCAGCCCCAAGACTCTGACAAAATGGCAGCAATTGGGTTTTATTGGAATATGAGGAACTGAGTAGATGTAAACCCAAACAAAATGCAGATACGGGAAGTGGGAAAAAAAAAAACAAAACCAAAACCATAAAAAAAAACAAAAAACAGCCCAACAAGATGAAGAATAGAAGGAAATAAACACTTGGGACATCATTCCAAAAAGCCCACACTTCGTGGTGTGAGTCACTTCAGATGATGCTCTACCAGCCTTTGTTCTCCTCCCTCCTCTCTGCAGCATGATAAAAGCACAGGAAGGATGTTCGATGGCAAATTGGCCATCGACCAGTTTCAAAGGGGAGTCATTTAGCAAGATTCACTCATATTTGTATAAGCTGAAACAAAAAAATGAACATTGGTGAAGCAACCAGACTGATCTGGCAAACACACTTCATCTTGGATCTGGCTGATGGGAAAAACACTGTTGGAGAGAAGGTGACGCTATGAATACAGATAATACCTCCCAGCAAGCCTCAAACACTTATTTCTAGATGAGTGTTTACCACCATGTGGTCAGTCATGGCTGACCATATAATGTACAAGTCTGATTATTACAGCCCTAGTGTATTAGTTTTACTTTTCTTAAATATAGGCATGTATGGGAGAGTGGGGGTATGTTTGACTTGCCCTTCATTTTTGTAGCACAGTGGAGCTGTCAAGCTTAGACCAAAATCTGTGAACTGTTCTTCCCAAAGTGGTCAACCTGATAAAAAGGCTCCCCAGAAAGGTGGAACGATTTTTATCAGTGAGTGTTTATCACTCACTATCATTGGTAAAAGCTAGCTAGTCACACTGAAGGTCACAAGAAATAGAGGAAACCCACAACATTTCTTCAGTTAGCTGAGTGACATGCTGATCCCCAAAAGGCTGAGAAAGCTTTTGAAGACTGAGTAGTTTTTCATTCATGAGAACTGAGTTGGGTTTCTTGTTTGTTTGTTTGCTTGTTTTTGGGGGCGTTTATTTTTTCTTTCTTCTTTTTTCCCCTTTTAAACCTGTCTTACAGATAAAACTTGACACAATTCACCGCAGGCAGGAAACCCTGGAGGGTGTGGTCTGCTGGGTAGAGCAGAGGCCCAGGGCTTTGAGTATCTCTGCCGCTGGCACTGACTTGCTGGCTGCTAGGGGAGCGTCACCTTCTGGCTCCACAGCTCCCAGGGATGGGGTGGCACACCTGGTGGGACAGCTCTGCTCTTCCAGGCACAGGATCTGGGGGCTGTCGAAGCCGATGGGTGGTGTCTGTTTGCTTTCACAAGTTCTGGTGTTCATCTCTGCAAATTGCGCTCGGAGCCAGAGGATTTGTAAATTGAGTTTTCAGTATCTCCACAGATTGCGTGTGAGGGTGGCAGAGGAGTGAGAGCACTGCTGCCTTCACTGTAGCATCAAGCATGGCTTGTCATGTATGAGCCACCCAGCCGTACAATGACTTTGCTTCAGAAGGGTTTTCGGGTTCGTGGCTCTGCTCTGGCCACAGGGGAGGCACCAAGGCTGGTATCTTGTCAGGAGGGGAGCCTTGGGCACTTTGTCCCACCTCAAGCAGGGCTGCTCTTGACCCATCCAGCTCTAGACCATGCATTCCTTGTCCCTACACTCTTCCATAAGCCAGCCCTCGTGTTTGGCAATCATTTGCTCACTGACCTACTGCAACAGATGATGAATTGGAGGCAGAAGTGGAATGCTTGGCCAGGGTGCTGATGCAGGAGCCTCACACTCCTCAGAGCCATGAGTTGAAGTGCTGTTTCCAGCTTTGCAGCTCCTCAGTCTCACAGCAGAATCCACTCTAAACACCATAAGAAAAACACAACAATGTGTCTCAAGAGCACATAAGCTGCATGAAGAGGCACCTACACAAGTTGTTAGAAGAAGTCAGAAGTTCATCTTTAAACAATTCTTAGCTGCAACACTTCATCAGTCTTCAAAACTGAAATGTCGACCTTTACCTGTCATTAATTCTCACTTTAAACAACAAAATACCACTTGCCTCCTTTATTCTGACCAAAGAAATCTTGAATTCATAGACTCAATCACAGGATGGTTTAGGCTGGATGAGACCTTAGGCCTTATCTAGGTCCAACCCCTCTGCCACAGTCAGGGAGTTTTAACTAGACCAGGTTTGTCAAAGCCTCATCCAACCTGGCCTTGAACACTTCCAGGGATGGGGCATCCAAAACCTCTCTGGGCAACCTGTTTCAGCGTCTAGCCACCCTCAGGGTAAAGACTTTCTTTCTAATATCTCATCTAAATCTCCAGTTTTAAGCCATCCCCCCTTGTTCTACCACTATACACCCTTGTAAAAAGTCCCTCTCCAGGTCTCTCACAGGCCCCCTTTAGGCACTAGACAGTGTCCGCAGAGCCTTCTTTTCTCCAGGCTGAACAATCCCAACTGTCTGAGCCTGTCTTCATAGGAAGAGGAACCCTCATCTTTGTGGTCCTCCTCTGGATTTGCTCTAACAGGTCCATGTCTTTCCTGCGTTGAGGGCCCCAGAGCTGGATGCAGCACTCCAGGTGGGGTCTCAGCAGAGTATAGCAGAGTAGAGGGGGAGAATTCCCTCCCTTTCCCTGCTGGCCACACTGCTTTGGATGCAGCCCAGAACATGGCTGGCTTTCTGGGCTGCGAGTGCGCATTGCTGGAGCTTCTTGCCCACCAGTTCCTTCCTGCACAGCTTAAACCATGAGGAATTGGGAGTCCTTACCCTAGCACAACCTACAGCAGCCTACATCCCATCTTAGGTGTCAAAATCTGCTTGTGAAGCTGGGTGCATAAAATGATGGGATCAGCATTGGAAAAGTAAACATACAGGTTCTGATGTGCTGTGGGGTGGGTCCCCAAGTACATTCAGGAGGCTGGACCGAAGAGTGGATTAACACAACCCAGGTGGGTCGGTGCAATGAGTACTCTCAGGAGCAGAAAACCATATACACACAGAACATACTGCACTGCACTCCAGGAAGTAGAGTTTATCAAGGTTTATAAAGAGATTCAACATTCACGCATATGGGACCCTAAGAAAAATTGTATATTTTGCCCATGAGCTAATTCATGAACCACCTGGGTTTGTAAAGCTGTCACTGGCTACATGAGCTAGAAATCAGTTTTCCCATTTGACTCAACACTTAAATAATGACCCAAAAACATCAATCTGGGCAACGCTGCAGCCCAAAGGTAAAACGTGCCTGCGAGAGATGTCTTCCTCAGAGATTATACCAGGACTAGTCCAGTTGTGCTGCTGATTTTGGAAATGTCAAAATGTAGAATAGGCTTTATCCTTATGAGACAGAAAATTTTGCTGGGGTTCATTTTATTCAATTTTGTAGCATCTTTAATTATTACAAAGAATCATCTCACTTTCTGCACCAAGATATCACCTTCTCCTGTTCCCCAGCATGGGTGGGTGGAGATGTCTGAAGAGACAGCGACGGAGATTCCCTTTCCTGCACAGGCTGTACCAAAGAGAGCTAGAACAGGTGTCTACCAAGATTTTTTACCCAAATGGTTCAGAGCTCTATGGTCTCTCTTAATTTATTTTCAAACCTATGCCTGCCTGTATTTATGTCAGGTTCTAAAAATAAGTAGCACTGTTAACATTTTGAATTTTAATTATCTGCTGAATATCTAAAAAGATAAGCTGGAATGGGAAGCCCCTCTGTGAGCAGAAGTACAATCTAGTTAAAATGAGTGAAATTTATCAGAAAAAATGAGTAATGAGCAGTGAGAAAGACTGTCTCATTTTGCTAATTTTACTTTATAAATTATCTGATTTGACATTCTGTACTAAAAATCTGCTTATGAACTAAGAAAAGTCAGGCATGTACCCCACTTGGTTGAAGCAGAATCTGTGGCCGCAAAAATTTTGCTGCATTAGTACTGCAGCATGAAACCCCGTGCTACCAAAACGAAGACTCTCATGGTTGTTTCTAGATCACCGTCTGTTTAGAAATAACTGGGTACACTGGGCTTCAGGTCTGAGTCTGTGCTCAGCCCCCTGGTTATCTGCAGTCACATCAGAGCTGCAGTAATTTTACCACACAGGTGACATCAAAGCATGGAAGCATGCAGCAAAGCTCTCCTTTTCCCCTACCTGCACCCCATTGCAGGAATAAAGGAAAAGATAATTCTTAATCCTTGTGTTTAATGCATTTTTCATGAGCTATATTGAGACCATCAGCCCATTTTATTTGTGCACTTTTGCCTGGGACTGGCAATGAACTTTTAATATTAAAGTTTTTTTCAGAAGAAAGAGGTGAAAGGCTGCCAGAATAGGCTATAAAACTAAGCATGTGTTAATAGCATCTGTTACAAATAAGGCTGGATTCCACTTTCCATTGTCTTACTCCTTTTTCCTCAAGTTGTTTAAATTTTCCAATTAAAAAGGAATTTGGCTGAAGATTTCCCTTGCTTGGTCTCAAGGAGGGCTGAAGAGTCATATAAAACTTATTACAAGCCTTTAAATAGTGGGGCTGTGAGAGGAAAGGAATACCGTTGTCTTCTGGGATGTTCATACTAGAACCAATTACATGCAGCAAAGAAGCCCACCCAGTCCCCCCGTTTGTTCCCCGAAGGATCCTGCAGCAGATCTGTCAGTGCTGCTGCTCCAAAAGTCACTCTGTGCAGTGAGAAATGCTGCTAACTGTGGCATTTAAGTTACTCACCAAGGCATATTATTTTAAAGGACTTCAAGGTCGCACTGGTGATTCTCCAAAGGAAAGCCCCCTTGAGCTGTCACGTAATACTGAAAGGAGTATATAATTTACATGATAAACACCTTGTTATGAAATAAATATACCATTTTGGACACATTCTCTTAATACCTTCATTAAAGACAAGCTTTTAGATCTTTGCAGCTCAAAACAGCACAAGAGAAATGGAGCTGAAGTGCATGTATCTCCTCTTTAACTCTTGGCAGTACTGTATAAAACCAGAACTTAAAAAAGGTGAAGAAAGAAATGGCTAGTGTGTTCTCTTATGAAACTGTGTTCCCTGTTGCTCCCAGTTTTGCCTTTCATTTCATGCCAAAAAAACTCTAGTAAGTGATGCTAAGTCAGAAAACAGCCTGTCAACCACACACAGCCAAAATACTCTTAACACATAACACAGCTTGTGCAAAATTATTTTTGCCCATAATTAACCATCTAGCTCCCTTTTTAATGTCTCTCTTTAAGAAAGTTGAATGAAGCAAAGTGTCCTGTGTTAGCACTGCAGGAGCATTCCTAACTACAGCCAATCTCATGTGTGCACACTTCATACTAATGGTTGATACAGAACTGCTAATGAGGACATAGCAGGTAAATTGAACCATCTCTCTTTATCGCTATATGGACAGGCTGGAATGTAACTAGGGATATTTTTATCCTTGAACAGTAGACACCAGTTCTCTCCTAAAAATCTTTTTAAAGGAATTTACAAGTTACAATTATTTTTATCTTCAGATGAGGGCAGTCACCCAGAACTCCCCTAGTTACACAGCTAGACCAGAAATGCCAAAAGACCAAAGTCCTATTTGCAGGCTATCATTATGTTAAACAAATTCCCAAATATTTCAACCTGTCTGGAAGCCTGACTACTTCAAATCATATCTGCATTCTTCTAGTTAAATAATGCATCTGCTGTGGCTTGTTTTGACAGTAGTCAGAATCTATTACTAACTCCTGAGTGATGCTAAAATTTTAAGTGCCGCACAGGAACTACAGTCCCTAAGAACCAGAAACAGATTGCAGATGCTATCTATCCTCAGGGGTCTCTCCTTCTATCCCTGGATAAGATGCACCTGATCAATCAGATCCACAGAGCCAAAGCTTTACAAGGCTTAAGAACCAGATGTGAATTCTGAATCTCAGGCTTCAGCAGGGGCACTGCATTCAATTTTCAGTTTCAATGTGTTCTGATGAGGTTAAAGATCTTTTCCTTCTAATTTTTATACATATTATAGAATGACAAGAGCAAAATAGCAGTTCTGTTTATAGTGTGGAAAATATGTAAACCCCCTCACTTCTAGTGAGTCCAGAAATCTGTCTGGATACGAAGATCAGTATTTGTATCCGTGGATACAATCAATATTGTACTATTTAATATTCTCAGGAAAAACACAGCTAAGAGTATTTTAGCTGGAGACACCCAAAGCTGTTGTTTGGAGTTGACTTAAATATCATCTGGCAGTAGGTTTGGAAGTATAAATCCCTTGTGCAGGACTGTCTCTGATGGTCATGGTAACCATGGCAAAAGATTCTTGAGGCTTCCTTCTTCATGAGGCCAAAACTGTATCTAGGAAACTGCAATCTTCTACCTTCTCTTAGATTAGAAACAGCAGATATCTATCAGCACCTTCAACATTAAAAATGAATTGAATTTCAGTACATCCAATGTCAAAAAGGAGTTGAGTTTGTATTTTTATGATACATTTCCTAGGCCTTTGCGTAGCTAAATGTTAGCTTTTTGCAGATGAGGGACTTTTTGCTTGTCATTTAGTAGGCTCAGCAGTCAAAGAAGCTCCAAGAAATTCTTCCATCATGATTTTTAAAAAATATTGCCATTACACCTGTCTTTGTATCAGCAATCAAATCTTATTCTTTTTTTTCCCTGACCATATATAAGAGCATTTTTAACTAAAGTAGAATCAGAAGAAGCAGTAATTAAGTTTAATTAAGAACAGTTAAGTTTAATTAATTTAATTAACCTTTTCCCTAGCCTAGCCTCATGTCCTATACAGTATTTTATTAGTTTTCATGGGCCTATTCTATCTGCATGTCACTACTTACCAATGGAGCAGGGAAATATGCTCTTACTTCAGAGATGTTTCCTTGGTTCTGGATGGAAAAAGGCTGCCTGGGTAGAAAACAACAACAAAAATATCTCACCTTCACCATACAGTACTCTCTCTCCAGGGAGATGCAGCAGCTCTGGTAAAGGTTGAGAGACTGGACCTGTTTTACAAAGCCAACGGTCACACATTACTGAGCAGCCAAAAGCCCCCTGCAAAGCACAACTGCTTCTTATTTCCCGCTCTGTTGCCATACAGTGAAATTAAACTGGTCAGAGTCCTGGGAAGAGGCAAGGGGTTTAGCACACAGAACACAACCTGCCCTGTCCTCAGTTACCTCACGCCTATTCTCAGCCTTAAAATTCAGAACAGGCATGAAAAGTAGTAGGACTGTGGTTCTTTCTATATCAATAAAACAAATGGTTTTTAAAAAGCTATAGAAGGATATTTAACTTGGACAATGGCACACTATGAGCACATTTCATAAATTATTTCTAAAGAATGTAATTTAATAAAAATATTTTGTGAGTGAGAAGGAACAAGATTTCTTCCCTGTTTCATGCTACTTATTTGAGGTAGAAGAATGCCTCAGCATCTCCAGAGACTGAATATCTCAACACAGCATGCTATGGTTGGATTCTCCTGTAAGTCTTTACTTACTTTTAGTCAGATATATTTTACAGCCTTATTACTTCCTAATTTTTTCTCTTATATGAGAAATAAAGCTCTCTAGGTTTTTATTTCAATGACTATTTTTTCCAGTTTGTATGGATTTTAGATTTTTCTAGAAGTTCAAAGTTAATGTAATAATTAACTTTATTTTCCCTTGTACTGTTTTCAGCATTTACCTTGTTTTAAATGTCAGAGCCTTTCACTTCTGGTACTTTGATTTCCTTGCTGCATCTCTTCTCTGCAAGCTGTAACTGATGGTGTGTTGTGGTGTGGTCTCCCTGTCTTTTCCCACTTTCAACAACACTTTTTAATCCTAATTGTACCTTTTAACAGTTTTTTTATTGCAGAACCCACACTGACCACTTCTTGTTTTTTGTAATCTTCTTTTCAGAGGAACTGCAGCCTGCTGTACATTGGCCATGGAGCCTCAGCAGTCCCAACTGCCCTTCCACTCAAAGGGATTCCAATACCTCCTGTAGCACCATGATGCTCGCTGACTTCCTTAATCCACAAAGTGGATTCATCCAAATACAGTGCTTTGACTTGACTGTGGACATTGATTCATATCACATGGAATTCAAGGAATATTTTGATCAATTCCATATTATTCTTGTTGCTGTCAGTGAGATGTTCTGAAGTGTAGTTACTTCAGAGAAACAACTACACAAAGGTCTGCCTTCAGGTTTTAAAGACAAGCAAAAAGCTGCTGTAGTAGAAGATGAATAAGAGACTGATCTTACAATAAAGAGATGTCTGAATGTACGTTAATCCAGTAGCGACAACAGAATAGGTTTTCAATACTTAGAACATATCTGATACGAATACAGAAATTGCAGATTGGCAAAATTCAAAGAAATCACACTTCTTGGAAAGTGAGGAATTCAAGAAGAGCTTATGACCATATTTCTTAATATTTTATTATTCTGAAGTGAAATATTTTACAGAACTGGATGATTATTTCAGTTAATATCAGTAGCTGAGACCATGACCACTTTAGAATGAACAACATTTAACAAAACGACGTCGTTCCAGGTGCTTAATGATAATGACATATATTTGAAGTGTCACACTTCCATTCAACATGCTGCTACTACTTACACAGAACTTTTTAACAAGTAACTACATGTGCATCAAACTTTCTCCAAAATTACATATTATAGGAATTGTACACTGTATTTTTAAAGTACATAATTGAACCGGCAAAAGAAAAGAGCTGACATTAAAAAATTGTTTGAAAACTATTCACTGTTTCTGAAATGATTTACTCAAATTGACTGTAATTACAGAAAGAATATATTATTACTGCATCATTTAATTCCAAGCCATGGTATCAGTTATCAACCCACTTGTTACCCCCAAAAACAATGGCAGCAAAACTGTTCTTCTCTCCTAAATCCCTATTTCCCCCATACAAATCCAATAACTAGTGGTGAAAACAGGAAAAGAGGACAGACAAACAAGAGGAAGACAGTGGTAGTAAGCCTGTAAGAGCCAGAAAAGACAAGAAGAGTAAGAAGGAAGAAGCAAAAGAAATTACTCCTTACTATGGGAGAAGCTATTGACTATTCTACTCCTTAACACCAAAGAATATTTTACTTGGATGTTTTTTCTACTAATCTTATAAATTTGGAGTGCTTTTCTGTTAATTGCCAATTAAATGAGAGCTTATTTCAGATGTGCAGGTTACCATCAATATTCCAACAGAAGAGACAAACAGCAAAAGGCAGCAAGATGTGTAATTAAAAAAAAGCAACAAAATAAAAGCCCCCCAAGAAATCAGTCTTACAAACACCAAAACTGCAGATGAGAACAGAAAAAAAAAAGTTATCATTATTAAATGCAAAAGAAGCAGTGTACTTAATATGGTATCTGGACAGTTATTAGTCAGCTCTAGGGGCAAAGCTTATTACATACTTCTTGATAGTTTATAGAATTGGAGTCTTCCAGTCACTTCTGTATCACTCTACATATAGAAATTAAGATTGATACACTGAACAACATGAGTAATACTCACATTTAAGGTGACATTTGCTAAAAATACATTTCAATGTATTTTTAACAAGTGAAACTGAGACTGCAGAACAATGATGAATATTTCTTCATGAACAAGTGTATGTAAACAAAATTCACTTAGTTCCCTCCACAGAGTGAAGACAAAAGACCATTTTATCCATGTACGTAGGAACAGAAATCTCACTCAGCAGGACACCCCATACCATTATGGAAAAAACTGTATCTCAATTTATTTTCCAATGGAATTCTTTTTGTTTTCTTTAGGGTGTTGAAAGGAATTGAAGTAAATGTACAATGTTTAAGCACATTTGTCTGCATTGTGTTGTTGTCTAGGTTTTCATCATGGCTGATGAAGAAGCTTGAAAACAGGTCAGCTGCAAGTGCATGCTGCTTTTGAATTTGTTTAGCAACTCTTCTAGTAACCTGTAAAGGGAAAATAGTTACAACTTTAGGAGATTCTGAAAAGGGAACAATTGCCATGAGTCTTAACTATTCTGTCTGCGACTTCAGGTACACTGTCTGCTTTCCTTGTGTAGCTGAATTGCAAATTTCAGTTCTCAGCCTTGTCTTTGGAAGGTATTTTGTATTTCCTCTAAGTATCATGGCTGAAAGATCAGAGATAGTATGACTGTTCTAGGAGACACATTAATTCACCCTAAACATGTGGTTTTGTCCCTTATAGATAAGCTGTGTATCAATTCATTTGGGGGCATAACAGTGGTTAATTTAGATCTACTGAGCTGTCAAGAAGATACCTGTTGCAGTGGATAGTATTTACTATAATCCACAAACTACAGGGTTAGAAGCAATAGTGTTGATGGGCCTGTTCTCGAAAATATTTACTGTAACAATGAAGAAGCATTAAGTTGTTTTACAGCCTTGGCTGGGTGTTTTATTTTCTCCTTATTCTAGGGAATAATGTGATCTCTGACCTTTCTGCCCTGTTTCAAAAACAAGCCACATAGGGCAGACATGCACCTAAACTTTTTTGCATGCTGCATTATTTAACAGCCAGTAACAGAAAAAACCCCCAAAACCTACACTGTGTGTTAAAAAACCCCAAAATATCCTAAGAATAACAACTTAAACCAAAAATGAGTATCTGCCTACTCAGTAGGTCCTCTGGAAGATGACCATGTCCACATTCATCATTTAGCATCACAGTAGTGATTGTGAATATACATATAAATAGCTGTTCAGAGCACAACTGTGTTACTTTGCACAAATACATGCAGATTACAATGAGCTGCCTGGAACAATGACAATTGTCATGTAGTGACCTGGGAAACAGAGAACGTTCTGCACTGTCTGGGGCTCAGAACTCTGAGGCAGATGTAATAATGATGCAGTTCTTGATTCTCATCTGTCTCATGAAGCTCAGATACTTGTGACTAAGTGAAAAAAAAATTTCTACAGGTGTTTTGGAAAGTTTGAGTTAAAAGATCTTTCCTTACTCAAAACTGATTTCTAACTTTAATAAAGCACAAGAGCTCAGTAAGATGAGAAGGTATCTTGAGACTTCTTGTGGCTAGTGAAGAGTAGATTTGACTAAATAGACAGAGGACATCTGGAAGAAGGCACAACCCACAGACCATGAGCTGCACAAACAGTCTCTTTGTGTGTCTACAAAATATTCTAAATTCTGACTGCTGAGTGCAAACTGATTTGATGCAGGAAAGTACAACGAAACCAATCTCTAGTTCAAATCATCTATACTTACACTACTCTACTCATTACAGATCTGTCCTAGTTTTACCATGCTACTCTGTATTAAGCTGTGCTTGTAAAACAGACTACCAAATACCGGGCTGGATGCAGCAAAGCAACCTGTTTGTCAAAGGTGGTTATGGTGGAAAAGGAAGAACCCAAAACTCCTCCTCCTGATGGTCAAGGAAGAGCCACAGACTCTCCTTATTTGTTTTTAAAACAAAACACGCCAGTTTTGCAAGTTCCCCATATATCAGCTGGCAAAAACCTGAACTTTGTTCTTGGCAATTTTTTTTTTTGCTGCTAAATTCAGTAATACAATACAATGGAACTTACAGTAAGATTAACAAGGGAGGCTAAACCAGACTGATACTACAAGACAAATACAAAGCTACAATGAACTGATAAGACTAGGATGGGCAAGCAGGATATGCCACAAAGCCACTGGGTCTTCTGCATAATTTAATAGGCCATGAGCAAGGCAAGGACTGCGTTTATTCTTAAAACTGTCCAAAGAGGCTTCTGCTTTGTAATTTGGAAGGGTCAGTAGAAGTTAACCCTCTATAAAAAAGTTTTCGTACAAGAGTAAAAAGCAATGGCTCCAAAGACCATAAAGGAAGCAAGAAGGTGCATTGTACTCACTTTCTGTCAGTTCCACTTGAGAGCTGAGGCAAGGCTTCCAAAGCTTGCTTAAAGCTTGATCTGCAAGGAAAACAAAAATACTCATATTCCGCTAGTACAAGGCTCAGCATTTACAGTGTCTCTCTAAAAAGTCTACAGAGATATGCTGTATTTTATCCATTGCTTTTTTCAATCAATTGACAAAATAGTTACCTAAGACCTGACATTCATGTGCAAATTAAACATAAAGTAGTCATGGGGTCAAGCAGGTATCTTGACATTCCTAATGTGAGGTACATCACACATCAATGGGAAATGTTAAATCAGCAGCTGATTTAAGACTGTGCTTGACATCCTGGACTGTTCAAGAATTAACAGGCAGCGGCCAGCCTGCCTTCTGCCTCAAACTAAGTGACCATCAGTGTATGAAGAACAGATACAACTTTGATTTTGTCTTTCTGTGCTTAGTAGAAAGGCCACTGCATTCTGCCTTACAGAAGGGTGCCTACAAATAGAATTACAGTAGGTTTGCATTGAGGTAACACAGAGTCATAGAACAATTTATGTTGAAAGGGACTTTAGGTCCAACCCTGATCTCAAAGTAGGGCTGATTTCAAGGCTACAGGAGGTTTCTTTGGGCCATTGTCCAGTCAAGTTTTGAGTAACACCTAAGATGGAGTTTTCACCCCGCTCTGGGCAACAGATGTGGAACATGAATGAGGGAACAATGCAGAATCTGCACAGATAGGTAGAATCTTGTCAGCAAAAGATTAATATGGTGACTTGTGGCAACTACTTCTAGTGACAAGTCCAGAAATAAAAAAAAAAACCTCTAGGAAGCTCCAGCTTTCAGAGTTCACTGTGCTTTGCCCTGTGATGATTACAGACAACATAATTTTGATTTTACCCAATCTGAGCCAGTGCCAAGTGGTTTTCTTCTAGAGGCCTTCGTCACTATCAGACACTCAGAACTAGGGAAGTGAGTACTCTGAGTTGGAATGCAGTGACACCACAGGACACTATCTGTGACACTGTGAAGACACATTAAGACCTACAATGTCTCCTACAAAACTGTTGATTAGGTAAGATGACCAAATTGCCACCTGCAGGGACATGTAATGCCAATCTTAAATGAAGTGAAGGCAATTAAAATAATGAATGAATCTGCCTGTATCCAGTCCCCAACATAATAACCTAGAAATTTCAATCAATCAACTTTACTCTAAACTGCTGACAGGTATCACAGCCTGTTTTTACATGTCTTGGCTGCATCAACCACTGAAGGTGCTAATGCTTTTCCTTCTTCCTTTATATCAATGTGTGTGAGTGTCCCCCAGTATTTATCTTCGGTGTTGCCTCAGTGAGAAATGATAATTTGCTGAAAGCCTTTTGAAGGCATTGATTCTAGCAGACAGTGTGAAGCTGAATCCCCTTTCCCTGATTAGGTGTGTGGAGAAGGAGTAGGGTATTACATAAGCCTATGGAGAGCCCTAATTCCCCTAATATCCCTATAAGGGGACCTTGCCAGTGTCTGGATCTGTAGCCTCTCTGATGCATCTGGCAGGTTATTTGTTTTACACTTTATGACACTGCTGTGAAAAACTGGATAAAACTCATCAACATCTGCTTGTGTCCGGCTTTCGAATAATTATCCTCAGCAGCTGTACTGATGTTAAGAAGTTTTACAATTTTTTTTTTGTGGCAAATATTAGTTTGTGTCTAGAAGTCCAAGTAAAAAACAACAAAAAAGTAACTACTTTCTTTCAACTGACAAAATCTTGCTAGTCACCTGTTTTTCATATATTTACCTAGTAGATCACATATTCTAGTTGAAGCAAAATTTCTTCATTCTAAATTTACATTAAGTGTTTTTGCATGTTTACCAAGGATTCCATTACACTGCAAAAAGTGACATCACAGCACATCTTACTTGCTTTCAGGTGTCAGGTATATGGCCACTGTATCCCTCAATGCACAGATTTCGAGTTTGGCCTAAAGACAGAAATACAAATATTGAAACAATGATTACAATGTCCTTTCACCAAGTGTATACCAGTATCCCAGAGCTTCACCTCCTGGAGAGGCAAATACTGTTGCACACTGCAGTTGTAAACTGCCTTTGCTTTTAAGTTTATTTCCTGTATT
>VYZT01031381.1:0-18085 GCA_013400735.1 Pomatostomus ruficeps
TTGTGCTTGCTGATTTATCTGTTCCTTCTGCAAGTTTTCATACCAATGTGTGACTTCTGCTCGGAGATCAGCCACCTGATCACTAGGGTACATTTCTATGGTCATCTGAAAGAAAACAGGTGGTTTATTTTCCCAAGAGCACTATGGAATTACTAATATTTAACAGGGTAGGATATACCTGGAAACGGAATTTTGACTCACCTTGTCAGGAAGTCCAGCTGGCTGGCAGACAATCCTTAGAGGTAGCGACTGTTTGTCACTCAGGGCTTTCAAGTGACTGCTGATACCAGTGCCCTCAATCTGCCACTGTCTCAGGTGATATGCAAACCTTAGGAAGCAGGTAAAAACATGGAAAATGTTTTTGTCAGAGCCTATTTAACACAAATGTTTGCTGAACAATGAGAGAAAGACAAAACCTGCAACTAGTTGTTTTGATGTTTTTTCAATAAGAGGAAGGTATTGACATCCTCACTATTTTTCAAATAAAACTAGAATAACTTTAAAGAAGTTTCTTTGGTGAGGGATGGGGAAACATGAACCACAACCACACACTTACACAAGAACAAGGGCCAACTCTGGTAACTGTTTAAACTTATATATAAACCTTTCACAGTTATTCCCTACTGGCTTTCCTTTACACAAAGAAACCATTCCTTAAATTAATAATAACTCTTAACACATTCATCATTATGGTAAGAGGAACAGAAAGAAATTCTGCATTCAAATATATCAATAGAGTTTTTTTACCTTCTCCTAAAAGCCTCCAGGTGTGTTTTCAGCATTAAGAGCCCTCTTTCAATAATGGTCAGACTTGAATGAGAGTCTTGCTCCAGGTTACTCGAAGCTATCATTAGACTCTCCATACACTTGCTAATAAATTCCTGTTCTTTTTCCAGACCAGTTTTACCTGTAATACCAGTTCAAGTCAATTAAATAGGCACAGCTTTGGAACAGCACATTTTAGTAATAAGAATAAAAAAAGGACAGTGCTAGGTATTCCTTAAAACACTTCAAACAGAAAAAAAAAGTTTAAAAATTAAAGTTCATACCATTGATATAGTAGGAGTTGATGTACTGGATGGCTGCTCGACTGACGTCACCAGACTGTGCCCTTAAAGCAATGCCCCAGAACTGGTCCATGCCACACAACTGTTTGACAAAAGGAAAACAAACACGAAAACAAAACGTTGCCTCATTACTTTACTGGGAGTGAGGTTTTTCTGATGAGACATTCCTTTTGCCTCTTGACTCAATCACTAACAATATCTCCTTTTCACCGATGCTTACACTGTCAGCACATACGAATTACCACAAAACTCTGTTTTTCAGAAACATTTTCAAAGTCATGAGGAGAACTGGTTGAAATTCAAAATAGCCAACTTTCATTTTTGACAAACAGGAATATCTTCAAATGAA
The DNA here is from genome assembly GCA_013400735.1 of Pomatostomus ruficeps. Lineage (NCBI taxonomy): Eukaryota > Metazoa > Chordata > Aves > Passeriformes > Timaliidae > Pomatostomus > Pomatostomus ruficeps. The sequence goes on from VYZT01031381.1 coordinate 1,417, forward strand.
GTCGTAAAACCACAACTACAATCAGTGCTCATTGCAAATACAAAATTCCTCAAATCAATTCAGAGAATATATTCTAAATATAATTTTATTTATGAGGTAATTTCTTTGGATAAAAGAACTTCTAAAGCACATAATATATAAATTGAGACACATTTTACAACAGATTTCTAGTCAGAATTAACTATGACTAACAGAATGTCATCTGACTCTTCTTCATTAGAAAAGCAAATGTTACAAACCCAATTTTTAAACAGACCAGTGAATACAGTTCAGTTATGTTAACAATTTGAAGAAGTGCACAAAGAGATGCAGGCAACAGGTATCACTTTGTGGTTTCCTATCATTGCCTTTAGAGACAAAATCCACGTGTGCCAGAGAGAAGAAAAGCAAGAGACAGCATCCAGGCTCACCTCGGAGTTGGAGCCACCATCATATGCACTTGTAGCCAGCCGAGCCAAATTACACAAATGCTGGAAGAGGTTTAGGCCAGTCATGCTGATGGTTTCAGGTTTTAATTGTGGCATCTAAACAAAATCAATGTGCTTTAGTATGCAAAAAAACTTCAGTGATGGAACAGAGAGCAATTACAGGGTATTTATTCCATTACAGGGTATTAATAACCACTGTTATTACTAATCACTGTTTTTATTAGTCGTATTCAAATGTAGTAGATCAAATAGAATTTGTTCTTGCAAAAGATACCTGAATTTTAGATACAATGAAAAAGATCAACTATAATTGGCTTGATTTGGACTGTAACAATGCAGTTCATGCAGTTCACCACTGATTTGAACTGTAACAATGCAGGAGAAAAAAGTTATTTTAACATCAGCTGCTTAACTTATCAACAGCAGGAGAATTTGTTAGCATACACGATATCCATTCAAAAAAACTTATACAAGTGCAAAACTAGACAAAAATCTGTGTAACCTTGGGAAAGAAAGAGACTGCATTAATTATTGCACAATCTATCCATTTTGCAATGTCATCTGTCAAAAGGGATGGATGGAACCCCTTAGCAAAAGCTCTGCATGTTTGTCTTTTCAGAGGATGTACTGCTGACATTTATAGGCCCCTCCCAAAAAGAAACGTCCATTTTTCAGTCAGGTTAAGCTGTTACAGCATAAAGCAATCCAGAGTTTTGTGCACCTTTTTTTTTTGCAAATTGAAATGAAAGGGCTACACAGCTGCGGATACAACACATGGGCTATTTGTAAAGAAACACTCAGGTAAATAGTAGTGTGAAAAAAATTCCCACTAATCCATCTCCCTCCTCTCTCCAAGCAGAGAAAAACCTTTGCATGATAACCGGGGCCCTCCTGGACTACCTGAAGAGATTATTTCCATAGAAACAATTTTAAATACATTAAACAGTGCTGATATGGATAGAAACACTTGTTATTGGAATTGTAAGGATGCAATTAACTCTCCACATACCTTTTCCAAAAAAAGATGCTTGTAAGTCTCCATACCCATGGCATGCTGGTCTTTGCTCCGTACTTGATTCAAGAACCAGTGTAGTGCATCATCGTAACATTCAGAATCTTCTACTAAGCAGTGCCACAGGATGTCCACTTGTTCTAAACTCAACCCTACAATTACGGAAGTATTTTTAACTACTCCTTTATAACACCAAATATTCCACAAACCCCAAGAACAGACAGAAATCAGAATATTTCTGTCAGGTCACAACATATAAATGCATTGTATGACAACTGTGACTACCTATAATGAGACCACCCAAATATCAATTGTAAAGAGTGTCATTTCTTTCTTCATAAGGAAAATTAATTTTTGACAGTATTAAAATATCAGGAATTCTTCCTTTTTGGAATGCGGTACTCCAGTAAAAGATCTCTGAGAACAAACCAAGGCCCATTAGAACGTAATATATTACCTTCCTTTAGTAAATACTGCAATCCTATTATTTAGAAAAACTGAAGGACAGAGAACATGAAAATTTGTTCTCACAGAACTGCAACAGAATTTGAGCTTCAGTGTTGGTCTTGTGCTTTTGTCAAAAAATCTCCCTTCTTTTGAAACTGTCCCAGAGATTATTTTAAATTCTATGTTTAAAATAACGTATTGAGATGACATGGATTACTAAGAAGTATTTTTGCCTTACTCTGAGGTGTTCCTCTGGTAAGATAACCTCAAATACTCACTGAAGTGATCTGGAGATCCCAGAGTTGAAAATACACATGTCAGGAATTGAAGACGAACCTGGACTTCTGCACTGTGGCTGTATCTAAATGTAAATTTAGACAAAAATGTAAGTTTATTTTATTGTTTATTGTCATAATTTCTTTCCTACTCATTCACGTGCCTCTTAAAAGCATAAGTAATTGTTTCTTATAAGATTCTTTCTGAATTTCTAGTTCAGTGCATGGACTAAACCCCAGCTGAAGATGCTGCAGAACCACCCCAAACAGTGGAATGACACAATAGTTATCACTAGATAAAGTAACTTTTTTCTTGGGGTTTGAGAAGGAGAATGGGAGTGGGTTTTTTGGCTTACAGTCCAACTCAAGTGTATAATTTTGTCACCTTGCAAGATCTATTTGATTTTTCCCCCTAATTTGTAAAATGCTGATATTTCTATTCTGAATTTCCAATTTCCAATTCCAAATGATACATATTCTTTATAAAAATATTTTCATCACTTATGTAAAAATTTCTATTTATAGAGTAAAAGTTTGATGTTCGAAGGAGCAGAACAATATCTCATTTTGCCTGAGTTTAAAGGATCCCACCTTTCTAAGTAATTCCTCACTAAAGCAACATCTAATATAAAGGGCTGTGTTAGATTTGAAGAAGTTAAATTGGACCCATAAGTAGCAACATTTTTCAGATGTGGGTGCTCATAAGGACTTTGACATCTGTCAAAACATGAACAGTCTCTTCCTCTGGCATTGGGGAGCTGGAAATTGTATTGCTTGTTTATATACACCTGATTTTAATCACACAGATTAGAAAGTGCAGATGAATGTGCTAAACAAAAAAATTATGCAAAGGCTAACGACAAATTTTAAAACTAACACATCTGAATAGTTATAGTATATCAAACCACTTTAAATTAACTTCAATATTGAAACCTGCATGTTTTATTTGTACACAAATATTCAACATGATGTCTAACAAAAATGACAGAAGAGTTGGTGGTTTTAAGAAAAAGGAGCTATTTATAATGTTGTTTTTACAGACCTTTGTCTCCCTAAGCAGGAAATGTCTCTATAGAAAGTATTTACTTACAAGAACACATCAGAAGCAACAGACGAAAGCAGAAATGTTTCAAACCATAAAACACCAAACACTCCAAGTCAGTTGTGTACTTACAGTGCGTGTTTGTGTCGTCCCTCCCGGACTGCCTGGATGTAGTGTACCAAATTATCAAAAAAAAGTTTCATCATATTGAGTTCCTTTTCTGCCCACCTGTGGCAATTTAAAGCACAAAAAGTATTATGGTTTGGTTAAAAAGATCAGAAAAGCCATGGAAAGCAGACAGCTGTTATAGTAAAATGGCACACACACAACCCCAAAGTTAACATTCAGTTTTCCATCTACCATGAATTCAGGAGCATCTTGCAGTACTGTACTCTCTTCTTCCTTGCAATCCATGAAGTTTCCTAATGTTGTTATTTTTAGGCATAGGACTGACTCCCTTCTGAGACCATGAAAACTGTTCCTAAAGGTCCTAATTCAGAAAAAGCCTAACTCAGAACTGGGCATATGTTTCAATTTCATGCCAGAAAGGCCAAGAAAAATTGCTGAAAATCACTGTCATCTTTCCCAGAAGTTCTCCAAGTCCGTTCTTTACAGTTACACCAGGCAGTTACATGGTTTGTTCTGCTGGGGAATGCTGTACTCTGTATTATCTTCAACTTTCAAAGGTTATTATACACCAAAGATCCCCCTAAATAAATGCACTGCTGGGCAGGGGCCTACTTACATTGTTATCCAATGTGTATCGTAGCTGCTCCCAAACTGTTGAAATGTTCCAAACAGCTTGGGAAGAAGACGAAGTGAAACTACTACTGACCTAAGGGAGAAAGAGAGAAACAATGACAACACTTGATTGCTACAAAACTGGAATAATTTATTTAAAGATTCCTTTGAGAAGCTCAGGTTCTGTGAGCAAACAGACTAAAGGAAAGCTCTGTAAATCACAGAATGGTTTGGGTTGGAAGGGGCTATGAAGGTCAAATCCTTCCAAGGTCCCTGACATGGACAGGAACACCTTCCACTGGACCAGGATGCTCAGAGCCCAGTTCAGCCTGGCCTTGGACACTTCCAGACATGGGGCATCCAGTTTCCCTGGGCAACCTGTGCCAGAGCCTCACCATCCTCACAGTAAAGAATTTTCTTCCTCATATCCAATCTAAACCTGCGCTCTTTCAGTGTGAAGCCATTGCCCCTTGTCCTGTCACTCCAGGCCCTTGTCAGTAGTCTTTCTCCACATTTCTTGTAGGCTTCCTTCAGGTACTGGAAAGTCACAGGTGACTCCAAAGCCTTCTCTTCCCCAGGCTGAACAATCCTAATTCGCTCACCCTCTCCTCACAGGAGAGGGGCTCCATCCCTTTCATCAATTTGGTGGCATCCTCTGGACATGCTCCAGAAGGTCCATGTCCTTCCTCTGCTTGTGAAATTTCCCATCAAGTCAACCAAGAAGTTTTCTGAACCTGAACTACACATACTTCGAATTCTTTACATGTAACTCCCTGGACACACAGCTAAGATTAATCTCTCAGTATACCTGCAACCTGTCTCACAAATACAGGTCTCAGCCAAAAACGTAACACCATAACGCTGCAGATGATGTCCAGCAGTCATTTTTACCACGAAAATAAATTCCATCTTTGCCAGTCTTCAAACTGTATGATCTCACAGCTTTGGCTGGTATTAAAACAAGCTATCTGAGGTGTTCCTTCCTCACAGAAATTAGACCCCATAATAGACTTGGTGGAAAAGAACTTGTCTGCTCCTCAGCCGCTTGTGTGTAAAATCTGAATATTCAGTTCAAAATGCTTATGCCAAGGCACCTGACCTTGTACTCGACTGACTGAGGTGCAGACCTGACTTCAACGAAGGCAGAAAGGCAATAACCTCTGGCACATGGGAGAACAGAAAAACACAACAAAGTGAGAAATTCAGGACACCATGACAAAGAAAATGGAGCATCAGAAACATCCACAACACTTTGGAAACTATTTTATTTGTTTGCTTTTGTCTAGTTTAACTTGTCTTCTTGTAAACTGAAATAACCATTACAGCCAACCTAGATTTCTGGTATGTTACAAAAAGACGATACTTATAAAACAGATAATTTATGATTGAAGTTACCTGTTGTTCGCTAAATTTTCTAAGCAGCCTTCAATAAATCTCATTCGAATCTGTCTGTCAGTGAACCAGCACACTAAGGAACAGAGCAGCTTCTCTGCCTCATTTATTAACCCTTCAGAGAGATGAATCTACAGCAAGTGGAAAGGAAGGTCAATGAATATTATGTCTTTATTTTCTTTTAAAAAATAGTGTTTTCTGGTATTCAACTTACTGCATCTTCATCCTGGACCAGGTCCCACAGCAGGGTGTTTCCTTTCTTACAAACATTATCCAAATTAATGTCTGTCACTGCATTGCTGTTATATTGATGTTTATGAACTGCTGGTCCTGGACAAGATAGAAAGGCCACTAGTGAATAAACAGAAGGAACCATCTGAACTGAACATTATTCCCTAAGTGCACAAACAAACACATTTTATTTGTTAACTTGCAACAACATTGTAATTGCAGCCTTTTTTCACATATGGGTTCTTGAAAGACCATACAAGAAGCCACAGGGCAGCTGGGCCAATATTTACACTGCTTTTGGCTAATGGCAAAGTGCAACTGAAAACAGCACTGAAGAACTGCAGATGCAATTGCTTTTTAATTTAATTCATACTGTAATTAAAATATTTCTGAAGCTTTTCTGTAGTGCCATGGTCCAAAGGGAGTTATCTCCACAACCACCACGGCTGGAACGCAGGAAAGGAGCACATTTCAATAAATTCCCCTCCTACTACATGATTTCCTACATCCAACTAAAAACCAGGAAAAACAAACACCATTTTTACATGTGCTAAAGCATCGAAGTGCAGGATTTTAGAAACTCATCATATTTTCATAAACACTGATAGACATTTTCCTTCCTCTCTCTGCCCACAGCTGGCACCATTCATTGATCTATTATTTGATACTATTTTCATGGAACAGCAATGTCAAGTAGAAAATTCAGCCTGCACACAGAACACTGTAATTATTTGCACATGCAAAACTAGGGGTGTCAAAAATAATCTGCACTGAAGTCCTCATGCTCAAAGAGTAATTTGAATCTTCAGTTAGATGAGTAATATCTATGAAAAATATTGAAAAAATATGCTGATTTACAGATTTACAAAGTTTTAGTAGTTTATTCAACTCTGCAGTACAGAAAAAAATCAAATCTGAATTTTCCATGTCGGTCTGAAATTATTATTATTATAAAAACTTTTAACTCAACTGTTTCAAGAAAATATATAAACAGCACTGTGTTTGCTGTCTGCTGGATGAGAGCAAACTTGGTTCTTCCAGGCCAGTGAAGAAAAACATGAACCCTTCACCAACAATGCTCTCCATTATGTTTAAAAAGAGTAAAAGAGAAAATAAAGCTGCCAAAATAGCATATGGAAGATGATATAATTCTTGAGAAGTGTTTTAGTAGCATCTTAAATTGCACCCTGAAGTAAACTAAAAGATTTGGCGGTGTAGGATGAAATAGCATAAAATGCCCTTTACAGCAAAAGTATTAAGTTATATTTTAAGTCATTCTTCCAGAACTATCTGCTCTAGAGCCATTATGTTTAATTCATTTCTAGGTTAATTTATGATGTCGAATGTACAGAATCACAGTAATATGCATCAACCAGAACAGAAATTACAGGTTTCAGGGAGGAGAATAAAGAGCATCTTGCATTTCAGTACCACCTTTCTTTACACTTAAATAACCTATTAAAAAAAAGCACTTACTAGGTTCTTTTGTGCCTTTGTTTTAACTTGCATTAAAAGCTCCAGAAGAAATGGGAAGGTGGAGGATTTAAGGGGATAAACACAGCTAAAACACAGCTAAACACAAATGTATTTTTCTATCTTCACAAATGAACATAAATACAAAATGAATCCCCTGGAGAAACATTAAGTTCTTAGCAGTCATCATGGTTTCTTTGAATAAATACAAAGAAATAGTTAAAATAACTTCATTCTTTTAATTACTGGAGACTAATTCAAAACTACAAACAAAGTTTTTCAGTTTTTCTTTTATCACTCTTACCTTGACTCAGATGTTCATGATAGATAGAGGCCAGGTTAGGGAGGTGCTGCTGAAGATGAGATGTTAGCTCAGCATGGGAATTAATCTGTACAAGCTCTTCTTCACAGCCAGACTCTTCCCCATCAAAATCTGCCATATTTTTCTCTGATTTTGCACTGACTTGAGAACTACTGCAGCTGACGTCATCTGCACTAAGCATATCATCGACCATATGCCTGTAAAAGAAGAGTATCAGAATGGACAATATCAAAGAGGAAGTTGTTTATAGCAGACTACAAGTGAGCAGACATCTCCCTAAAGCTAAAGTCAGGATGAATCATCTGTTTGAACAGCAGCCCTTGTATGAATTGGAAAAAGCAGTTACAGATAAATAAACTGAAGGTCTCACTAGCATGATGACTGAGTTGGCTTCTTAATATTAACTAAATGCAGCATTTTCTAAAACAGCTTTAACATTTTCTTAAATGCTGCCTTATTTATTCAATACCAAAACTTAAATGAAACCTTTAATCAGATATTAACAAATCAGATTTCTGTGTAACTGTCTGTGATAGCTGTCATCTTTGTAAGACAAAATTACCCTGAGCTACAGCAAAATGTCCATACACCCATTTCTGTCCAAATGGAGGATTTTCCGAACACATTTCTTCCTGTTATGGAAGGAGCCAGAAGAAATGCCCAGCTACCTACCCATCGTGGTGATGGTGGTGGTGGTGATGGTGGTGGTGGTGCTGTGGCCCAATGAACTGCCGACAGTTAAATAATTCATTCCCAATAGTTTCCCCAAGGAAGTCCCCTGTGTGAGTTATACAGGAATCTTGAGAGCCTTGTGAAATGTGAGCAGTGCTCATTTCCCCTGCCATGTCATGCTCTGCATCCTCAGCATGAGAACAAGCATCGAGCATCCGGATGCGATTATCCACCGGTGGTACCGAGTCCGTGTTAAAAACATGGTCCTTCCCTGCGCCGTTGTTGGCACCGCTCCTCTCCGATGCCCCCTGGGCATCTCCCAGACAAATGCCCGTTTGTGATTCCAGTTTTCTGCCTCGTAGATCTGTGCTCCTACTGCTTTTCTGAGGATTGTGACTCCTGTCTTCTTCCTCATCATCCTCCTCCTCTTTGAGAGCCTCAATGTCTGCGATGTCTTCTGACTGCACCTCGCTGCCGGGGCTCCCGGCAGACTGGCTAGCGTGACTGGAGTTGGCCTCGTTGCTGGATCCATCACTGTGGCCACTGCTGCTCCCAGGCCCACTGCTGCCATCCTCACCACTGTTGGCTGTTTCATCAGAGCTTCCTTGCATGGACTCCTGAAATTATTTCGGGTTTTTTTAAGATTGGTGGAAAAATTAAGCACCACTGGACGTATATATTTAATATCATCATCATCATTCAAACATCATTCTTCCTTCAGGAGGAAATGTGTCAAATCTACAAGTTTCCATTCAGTCTTTCTCAGTTTGGTGGCTGATGACGAAATGCTCTAAGCAAGATTCAGATTTAATAATTGATTTTTTGCATTACTTTGTTGATAACAGGGTATATGTGCGGACTTTGCACATGCACAGAGCCACAGTGTGACACAAAAGCAACATCTTGCAGTCCCTTACTAAGAGATTAACCTAACTGAAACACAATTTAAATGCAGGAATACGTTTGTCTGAGGTGGTTTTGAAATAAGCACAGATAAAAAATCATTTTTATAGCTAATAACAGGCCACTCAATACCAAAATTCCCACTCAGACTCACACTCTTACCTCCGTGTCCGAAAGTCGCTGCTGGACATGCTTTGTTCTGTTAATCAGCTGTTCCTCCATTTCAATGTCACTGCCTCCACTCTGATGGGTGTCACTGTTGTCACTACTTTGAGGGCTTGCTGCTGGTGACCCTAATTCAAAACCACACTTCCCAGTTACTCTGTGACAGGTAATTACTGGAATGTAACAACATTGCATAAACCTGCCTCAAACGTTGAGTGTTCTTCCAGCAAACAGGGATATACCTCAAACAACCTGCGTACCTTTAACACTACAATACTGTTTTAGAACACTGAGCATCTTACTACAAATTTTGTATTTTGATGTCTCTTCTTGCCATAGTTACACATTTCCTATATTCTACTCAAAATATAATAAAAACAGAATTTCAAATTTACTCTAATTCCGTTCAAATCCAAAAGCACTGCAGTATCAAATGAGTCAGACTGTGGTGCACAACTAAAACTATACTTACAAGGGGAAGGGGCTGCTCTTCTGAGCTCCTCTTCTTCTGAAGGAAAAAGCAGGATGGAAAAGTAAGTGACTAAAAATTGTTTTGTCAGCATATAGTTGTCCATGATTCAAAAAAGCCAGCAGTAGGAAGAGAAAGGAAAACTACAGCAAAATGGCTTGGCAGCACCTTTAGTAATGACTGTGGGGAAATACACAGTCAAGTTAAAAACAAAAAAACCAAATCAGAAACAGTATGTAATACCAAAAACTAGGCAAAAAGTAGGTAAGCTTTTGTAAGGTTTTATGTAGCTATATAAGTTACAGATGTGTAGTAGAACAAGAGTAGTTAACTGATGAGTTATGGATCATCTTCTGAATTAAAATAAAAAGGCAAAAAGAGAAATAAAGACTACTTTAGCTATACCAACAGAATAGATCTGAAACACAAAGCTTTCCAAATGCACTCACAGACTTCTAATGCTTTCAACTACAGCCTCAAGTTCTGCTTGAAAAATATGCCAGCAGGACGCCCTTAAAAAATACTTAAAGGAAAAAGTTCTATACCTGCTTTTTGTCCAAACTCAACAAAGAGAAAATGAAAATTCCAAATTTAACTCCCAGATCTACTGGAAAACCACGCACCTTTTTTGTTTCCCATGGGCAGGTTGGTACTCAGTAAAGATGCAAAGGAGCTTTGTTTTGACAGCTGAGCCTTAGCTGCCAGTGCATTATTCCACAGGGCTTTTATCAGCATGGATGCCAAATACAAGGTCTGGAAAAAAAAAACGGGTAAAAGTACCACTAAGCAGCAGGTTTTGGATACAAAAATCCACTGTTCATCTTTCTCTATGCCAATACTACAGCTCACCAAAATAAACTCATAAAAATAAACTACTCAATTAAATAATGTTGCGTGAAACACATTTTAATTTCAGCCAGGAAGTTAAAATCTTCCATCAGTGGTCATGCAGTCTTTGAAAATCTCTAGATTAGACTTCAAAAGCAGGAAAGGTGTAATTGAAGACACATGACAACTTTACTCATAGAGTTCCCCCCTTCTGCATTAGTGAATATTCCTTTACGAAGACAAATCCATAATGGTTGTTTAACACTCTCATTTAATTGCTTTTCTCATGACAGTGATGTTGGTGGCCTTGTCTTTACCTGTTCAGTGTGAGCACTGGGATGAAGAGTTGAGACAAGGTTAAGAAGGTGTCTGAGTGGGACAGGGTCCAAGTTTTTGATCAAAGAAGGAAACAAGTCATGTATGTAACGACTGCAATGCTTCAGCTACAAGGTACAAACAGAGAAGGGAACAGGAACAGCAAAATAAATAAATCAAATATTGCAGCAAATAAACATATTTGTAAAAATACTCAGGAAGCACTCATGGAATGAGATTCCAAACTCCAGCAGATTTGCAATTCTGACTAAGCTGATTTTGACAATGAAAAGCCTGCAAATGTACAAATCAGATGCTAACAGTTCTTTCCTTAGTTCTAATTCTGAGAGATTAGGTGAAGTTTGTTTTGTATTTGAACTAAAATATAACTTCTAAAATCTTAGTTTAAATGCTAAATCTTGAGGGAAGCAGTATTTGCAATGATTACTTTCTTAGCAGTGGTAAATACAAATAAAGACTACTCAGGAATAGACTGTATGAACTGTGTGAGGATTATAAAGAATTCTTTTGTCTTTCCAGTAATGGATGTCAAAAAATATGACAATGTGTTCAGCTAACTACTCAATTTCCACATTAAAGTGACAGTGCTCCTGGATGACTCCTCTTTGGTTAAATGCTGCTTTTCAGAGTCACTTAAAAGAGTTTCATTATGTTTGTAAAGATGTTGTTACTCAAAAAATAAAACAATGGTTACAGGAAATTTCTAGACAAAAATTTCTTACATTGGTTACCCCACAGGCATTTTAAAAGGGTTTTTTTATTCTTTATTTCATTTTGCCTTCCTGGCATTAAAGTATCTGTGTCAGCACTTTACTATGTACAGGCCAACACTCACAGGATTTGCAGAGGAGTGAAATCGCGGATTCTACACAAGGATGCATTTAAACGTCTTGAGATAACCGCCTCACCTCAGGGAAGATAAATTTTTGTCTAAAAGTTAGTTTAAAAAGTGGAAAGTACACTTTAAGGCCTTCTATTCTTTTAGTCTAAAGATGTCAGCCATCTAAACAACATCTGAGGTTTAAGCCTTTGACAGGAAGTAATCAGGACATAATTTTGCTATCAAACATATTTTGAAAATATCACTATCAAAATGAACACTTAAGCTGTAAAAGGATTATCAAAATTAGGTAATTATATTATTCTTAAAGCAGTATAAAATATTAAAAAAAATCTGTGTGAGATACTGTGTGGAAATATCAAGGCAGTGAAAATATTGTTTCTAAAAGGTAGTGTGAAATAAGTAACTATTAATTACTCTGATACTGAAAAATGTTGGAACAAATGCTGTTCTCATGAGCATTAATTAACATTCCAGCTGCATGTTTTAATGACAATGGACCACACTGGTTTCAGAATGTGTATTCAGTACTATTTGATTGAAATAAATGACAAAGAAATATTGGAACACATAAAAAATCCTCTTTAAATTCTGACCTGTGTAACAGTGTGTTCCCTAGGCCTGCTCATGTCTATTGTATTCAAATCCCCTAAATAAAAATGTCACAACCTAAAATAACAAGCACAGCGACCCATTAAAAGTAGCACACAAATAAGTCTTTCTGAATGCAAAAAGCCTATCAGAGTTTCCAGCTTTACCAAGCAAAAAAAAAAAAAAAATTCAGTGCCTTCTATAGATTTTAACACCAGCAGAGTAGCACATCTGTAAATTTCACTGCCACAATTTTCACCTGATTGTTCCCACCAGGAGTACCAGAAATGGAAGCTACAATACACAGGAGCAAAGCAATTTAGCACAACAGTAACAATATTGCAACTACCCTAAAATCTTCATCCCCATTCTGGGTGAAAACACTTTGTCCTTGCTACACAACTTCATTTTCTCCCTTGTATAAACGTAGCCAGGGTGATTTTTTGCATCTAATAAATAACCAGGTAACTGTGGCAGTTACCTAACTTGACATTTTGGCCAGCAAAATGCTCAGCCAGCCAAGAAAAAGCAAAAAACTCAACTTTAAGAATGTAAACCAAAATCAACTTATTTTCTATTTTGTTTTTATCACTCCTGCAATTATAAAAATTTGATATATACCTGTGCTGCAGCCCAAATACAGTCTATATGTTGAGTACTAAGTCTCCCCTCAGCTGCAAGAAAATTCAGAATCACTTGGCACTGTTTGATGATCTGCAAAGTAATAACACAGAGAGGAAAGATTTACTACAACAACAAGTTAATGCTCCATATTTATACCAAAATAACAACAATTGAATACAAACCTCAATATGTAAATTTGGTCCAAAAATGTGCTCTACTACATTGTTGCTGATAAGCCAGTCTGCAAGTTCTTTTGCAATTGACCTGGAGATGAAAAACGAGTGGAAATATAAAATTATCTGCCGGTAATATTTACTCTGTGCTCTTCTCTAGCACAGCACATCCTGCAAGTTGAGATCTGCAGTTTTAGTGAGGACATAAAAACATTCCGAACACAAACCATAGTCGATATTCATTTTTCCAAGTGGGAAGCAAATGATTTCCTTATTTTTTTTCTTTAGCTGGAAGACTAATGCCAAATAGCAACATTTCCCCTCATCAGCAAACGCAACCAACAATTCTACTAATTTTATTACTTAATGCTCAACAGACCACATGCAACTACTTCCAAAGACCTCACAGGCAAGATTTTGACACTGCTATTTAGTCCAAGTTTATGAAAAAGTTCCAGAAGCATTGAAATGTAGCTTAAGGTGGGAGTGACAGAAATTATTTTCTAAAGAAAGCCATGTATATATTTTTAGATTCTCTTACACAAATAGCAGCTCTCCCAAACTATGTTTTCTATGGTCATACTTACACACATGCAGCACACAGATACTTCCAAATGCTCATTTGCTTCATCCGTAACAGGGAGCTTTACCCACTGTCATTCCATAAGCAAATATTCTAACTGACAAGGACAAGGAAACTGAGTTTTCCAAAACAAAAGCTGAACTTCCACGAAGGACTGCCCTGCCTGGAAACCAGTGCATAACCTCCTTTTTACTCCTTCTCTTCAAGCACACGTTTGTTTACTCCGATTTTGGCACCAGAAGCAATTACCGGCCATCAGAGTATTTAAAGCCCAGCCTTTGGTTTAAATGGCCCTGGAATAACAGTGCCCTGTTTCACAGGGAGGAGAGGATGGAGGGAGGGGGTGTCTAACAAGACTTGAGGAAGAGTTATTTTTACCACTTCTCTCCATGTCACATTTACGGTCACTACTAAAATCCAGGATTGCCAATCTTTGTCTCCTCAAGAAGGAAACAAGATTCTTTAGGTAAAAAGAGATTGCCTTTGTGCGTTTTCCAAACAGCATTCACTATTCAGGGGCACGCTGGCAGTGCTTCAATTGTTTTGAATTGCCTGATCCTCATGGTTCAACTCAAGAAGCACAGTTCCTGTTACTCTACATAATTTCTATTTTGTTCTCTTCTAGTTTAACTCCAGGACATGGGGAATCAAATATTTTTACATCGTTCAAAGATAATGTCCCACAACATTTAAGTAATAACTGGCTTGCAAGGTACAGAAGTTTGCCAACAGTCATCATTTATGGCTTATCAATAAATTAGTTCTCACACCGTAAAGTCAGTTTGACAGAGGATCTGCTCAAAAAGGGATTGAAAAGATAAGCTACATCTGTTTCATGAATCCGAGACCTCCTTAACTTCCCGCAGCCTCATTTCAAAACCAAACTAAAATCCAGCTATCCCCAACACCCAAAAGCTGCCCACCCAACCCAAATTTTGGCACACACACATTTTTGATGCAGCTAGGGCTTTGATTTCTGTCTAACAAAGTCTGAAGAAAGACCTTTCCTTTCTTCTTGGATCTGAATTTTTCAACCTGTAGCTTTCAGAAGGAATCCCAGATAAATAAACACTGCCAGGCTCACTAGGCAATGCCAGTATGAAGGACACATTCCTCATGAGGTATCCTTATCCGAACACTCCGGTTCATGGCACAATATCCATTAGGCTTTGTACCCAGTCATATGTTGCATTTTAACCACTCCGAAGGAAAGAACAAAAGCTCTCCTCTAGAGTGAGTTCCTCGTATTTTATTAAATTACCATGGCAGTTCTCTGTCTCTAATTCACACCATGTTTCTTCTGAAAAACCACAGATAATTCTTTTGAAGGCAAGCCTTTTTTACTGGATGTATTCTCGGCAGTAACAAACTCTTTATCCTTCTGGGGAGCTCAACTGTGGTAAAAAAACATCTCAGATTTCTGAAAGTAAATGTGCATTTGATATGGATTTGTCGAGGATGACCAAAAACAAGAGGATCCTTGTGAAAGGCAGAATGAAGCCCTTGTGCTTCCCAGAGAGAATTATTCCTTCCAGAAAGTTTGGCTGAGGGAACAGCAATCACTACCTTTTAGAATGATCAAGTTATTACTCCCACGACGTATTTTGTTCTCTGATTTACTAAAGAATATGTTTACAATATCAGATTCAAGGATTCACCAAAAAAAGCTAATTTCAGTGTAAATGAAGGATGTCTGATTTCTTTCCTGAACACTTCCATTTCAGGAGAGGTTTTTTTGAAAAAATTTACTCTGCTGCATTAAAGGAAATGGCGAGAGTAAAAATCATGCATTATGATCAAAGCATAGATGTGCTTTTCCCTCTCACATGAAAGCAGCAGCACAAGGAATGGTTTTACAAATTAGATATCCAAATCAGACAGACCTTAGGAGTACGAAAATTCACCTTGGGAGTAACATGTATTAGCTATTTCTCATGGATTTAATAATTGGATAGCTATAGGAAAAGTCATTTAAAGAACTTGATACTCTCTGTGGGTCTGTGTTGTGGCTGAGGGAAAAGAAGAGAATAAAAAGACAAAGGTAGCAGCTACTCTGGTTTAATTGTCTCTAAATTTCACACTGGAAATGTACACAACACTTAATCCATTTCTCCCTGGAATTTTTAATGTAAATTCACTGATA
Source organism: Pomatostomus ruficeps (assembly GCA_013400735.1). NCBI lineage: Eukaryota > Metazoa > Chordata > Aves > Passeriformes > Timaliidae > Pomatostomus > Pomatostomus ruficeps. The sequence continues at coordinate 17,108 of VYZT01031381.1, forward strand.
ATTCATATCTATCAAAAATAACTGGTTTACTTCCAAGGAATGAAATTCAAGCACTTTTGACATGAGTTTCCTCAGACATTCCATGAGACTGCAAGGAAGAGAGTGGGAGCTGTGCAGCTGGTGATATAACCTGAAGTTTGGAACTGCACTTACAGAGGGGGGGAGCAGAGCCTGAATCTTGTTCATTCTTATCCTATAGTTTATGCATTTTCCTGGTAGGTCAAAGAACGTCTCTCCATGAAAGGACTGGGTTAAAGTCCTAAAAACATTTTAATCTAAGGCTGTGGTGCAATACTTGGTACCCACATGATGACCCAAATCCAGGAACAAATCCCACAGCAAAGCAATCCCCCTCAAAGAAAACCTTATTTATTCAACAAGTCAATTCCCTATGAAGCTACAAAAATACACCAGCAAGGAGCTGGATGAAATACAACAGCAAGTCCTCAACGTCACTGAAAAACAGAATGTAAAGGCTCCCACAAAAAAATGCAGCTCTGTAACTGGCAGCTTGCAAGGGAGGAATACTAACACCTCTTGACAACATCACTGAAATAGGATCTACAACACAACAACAGATGTGAAACCCTGATCTCAACTATTTAGGATCAGAAATGCAAAGAGGATATAGAAGACACCTTCCCAACACACATTCAAATACATTTTTGCTTCTGAGCACAAATTTTCCTCTTTGATGCTCTGAAGGCTCCAAAACCACCACTCTGACATCATCTGGAATATTTGTTTAACTACTGTGTGGGCCACAAGAAAGAAACACTAGTGAGCTGGGTGAAAAAATGCACTTTTTTTTAATCAGAGAAAATCTGAAAAAAGATCCCTGAAATGTGGTACAGAGAGAGAAGAGGAGTTTAAATAATGCTGCCAGAAACTCAAGTTAGTGAGCTTAGACAAAAATTGAGAAAGCAAGAGTTAACATAAGGTAAGAAACTGCAGTGAAGGGGAAAAGCAACACGGAAA
>VYZT01031383.1:390-34697 GCA_013400735.1 Pomatostomus ruficeps
TTTTTTGTATTTAAAGAGGGCTATTCTGATATTTGTTATTTGTTTGGGGGTTTCTTTCCCTTCAGTTGAGACCTTGCTGAGGGCACTCCCCAGGCCATCAATATGTGCTCAAGAAGTATGACCAACCCTGGTGCAGAGGGTGTCCCTTTCCATGGCAGCCTGTGCTGTGTGTGCTGCAGGACCCAAGCTCCCTGCCTGATAATGTTCACCTTCAGATGATTCTCACTTGAAGCCTGGAGTTGTTTGAAATGTCCTGCTTGGGAAAAAAGGGAAGCAGTTTTTATACTTTCTTGCCTGAGCTCTGCACAGTGGAGACATTTGGGCTTCTGTGAGAGGCTTTGTCTACTCAGGGTGCTTGGCAGTGGCAGGAATTCCCACCATGGCCCAGAGGAGCTGGGATCATGTCCGAAGGAAAGGTACAGGGCACATCTGCTTGGGTGGACAGGCGGAGTTTGCTCACACGACAGCCTTCATGTTTTGCTTGGAGGACCCTTTTGGCTCTTGGGATATGCTGCTCTTCTGTTTTTGTTTTGATAACTGGAGTCAAGGGCGACCAGGGTCTGGGGTTTTTTTTTAATTGGAGAAATCCAAATAAAACTCAATAAATGAGCCCCAGATGTGGGCTGCATTCTAGAAGGTCTAAAGAAGGGGAAGAGGCCACAGAGAGGATGAACATGGTTTCTGGGAACTCTCTACATGACTCAGGGCCAGGGATCAGAACACCTGGGATTTGTAAAGCCTAAATCTGATAACACTTGAAATCACCGTGACTGACAAGATTTCTCACCTTTGTTTTGGTGAGCCCAAAGTCTTTTTTTAACCCAGATTTGCCCTGACTTGCCTTGTCATGGAGGTCATTGCTTATAAAAGGCAGATATTTCTACTGCCCAAAAAAAAAAAGTTTTTTAGACTCAAAAAAATCCCATTTGTTCAGGCTGATGGAGAGATGACCATGGAACAGATTATAATAAGTACTGAGATCTGTTGAAGCTGCACTCAACAGCATTAAAGGCAATGTCTGCTCCCACTGGAGGTCAGTAGTGAAATGTTTTATCTGTTAAAGACAGTGGGGACATCTCTGCTGAATATGACAAGCAGCTGAGCTTACCATTTTCCTGTCAGCTTCTGATTAAAGTTAAATTAGTTCAAACTTGAATTAACAAAATCATTTTGTCTTCCCTCTCCCTATCTCTTTCATTTTAAATTTTGAGTTTTATTTTATTCAAAGCCACATTATATTTCTTCACTAGCATGTATAATTAATTAGGAGTCTCAGGAAAGCAACCAACTCCCAAGGGAATTGCTGTGAAATTGCTTGGTGTTTCCTCTGTGGCTCTCAGACTTTCTGTTTGGCTTTTGGGGTATTTTGGGTGGTTTTTATTTTTCCCCTAAGGAATATGTTCCCCTATATGAAATCATTTCCATTTTATTATTCCTTCCTCCCCTTCATGCAATCTCTTTAGATGCATGTTCCACTTGATCTCAGCAGGACTTGCGTGGTTCCAATCACAGTGTATTTTTTAAAGTTTTGGGTTTTTTTAATGGCACCCTTAAAATACCTGCCCACTCCATTTTCTCATCACATTACTCAGCCACCTCCAGCAGATAAGAAGTATAGAGTTTTAAAAGAATAAAGAACCAACTGTTTCATGGGAAAAAAACCCCAAGCCAGCCATACACATACACAAAACCCAATCAACCAAAATAAAAAAATAAAAAACAAACAAAGCCTAAACCTAAACTCTTGTTCTAAATCCAATAGTCCTTTTTGTCCCATTTGTAACTGCTGGAGCATATCCTGCTAGCTGGAAGGTGCTCACCAGGAGAGGAGACTTTGTGTATTCCCAAGGCTCCCACTGCAGGACCAGCTTTGCAGCACCTCTGCTGTGGGCCAGGAAAGCGCCAGCTCCTGCTCACCTCTAACCACCCCAAAGAGGATTTAAAGTGCTCCCTGAACTTACAAACAACCACAAAATTTGGGGCTTTTCCGGCTTTGCTCATGCAAACACAGATTTTCTTTAGCAAGTATATGGTACTGTGTGTCTGCATGTGAAATACCCTGGCTCTGGGTAGTCAGTGCAGCTTTTTAATAGATACCAGTAGGGCTCAGCCCACTCCTCATGCCCAAAGACAGTTTTCTTTTAGTTGGTGCAGTAGTTTTCCTGATGGCCTGACTGTGGATGTGTTTAAGCCTTGAGGTCTTTTCTGGAGGTCTGTTGCTGCCTGATCAAGGTGTCTGACAGTAGTGAATGAAAGAAGGGACTCAGAGATTAGAAAAACAAGAATATGAACAGCAACATGACAGAGGCTGGCAGGAAAGAAAAGAAAGTGATGCTGTCAGAGTGGGTGTTGTTTGGCACTGCAATGTGGAAGCCAGCCAGAATAAAAATTGTCTCTCTTAAACAAGAGATTCACCAGTAAAAACACAAAACAGACACCTCAAAGCCACCCCAAGGCCTCATCACAACCTGGTGAAGAATTGCATTTTCAAGGCAGAAGTCAAATCTTTCCTTACCTCATGATATACTGCTGAACTAAAGGGGCTGCTGGCTGACACATGGGAAAACTGAGAAAGTCTAAATCAGCTGCTCAGCCTTTACCTGGGTCAGGACAGAGCCAGCATCTGAGTTAACAGGACAAACACGCTCTGCCAGCCTCAACTGCTGTGGCTGAATGGGAGTAATAGAGCAGAGCCAGGAACAAGGGTTGTTGTGGAAAGAAAAGCTGCTCCTCCCCAGCCCCTATCTCGCAGTGGCAGAAGGTGACACTCATTTTCCTACCCCAGCTCTTGGTTTATAGAGGTCCTGTATTTCAAGACGTGAGTACACCAGCGGTAGCTCTACAGGGCAGGAAATAAACGGCATAAGGAAATGTGTAAGAAAATAGCTTGTTCTCTTCAGGAAAGTGAGAGTAATGAAATGCAAGCTTCCTACTTTAAGGGAGTCACAAAAAGCAAATATCAGGGAATGTTCCAGCAATTCCAGCTCTACTTTTCAATTGCTGGCTGATCACTTTGAAGCAATTCAGAGGGAGCCAAGCATTTTCCTTGCTTAGTATTTCATGAGATTCTGTAGACAATTCCAGAGCAGAACACAAACAGGTGATTTCAAATCACCCAGACTCTGGCAGTTTCTCCTTCTCGCACAATTCTGGGTAGGGAGCAAGCAATGAGCCATTAAATTACACATCTTCAAATGTGCCCTTACGCTATGCAAAACTGTAATGAGACCTCAGTCAGTCTTAATGGCTCCTGTGCCTGTGTTGGCAGCCTCCCATAATCCATCACCCCACAGTTCCCTCTCAAAAATGTGTGTTTTAGGCATTCTCCAGATAACTTCACCACATCTGCCTAGGAGAAGGAAGCGCTGGTGTGACAAGATAATCACCACTCAGCGATGAGCAGTTGCTGTTATGCTAAAGCACTGCTCTGCAGAGTCCGTGGTGAGCCTCTTGCAGTCATTAGTTACAGGACTGTGTCTGTGAAGATGGGTGAAGAGCTTGTAATGAAGACAGAAGCTATTCTCCAACTTGGGGGTGCTTTGTCCCTATTAAGCTGAGCTTCTGCCCAGCAAATCACAGTGACTTTTCAGCAGAGATCATCTGCTAGTGTGAGAGCAATGAAGGACCAGGACTCATTCACAGCATCTCTTGATGCTAATGTCTCAGACCTGCTATATGCCAGGGAGAGCACTTAAGCCTGCATTTTGTCATTGAAAGTAATTTCAGATCTCAGTGTACACTGATAGTAGATAAAGAGTTTTTATTGCTTCCAGAAGTCTGGTTGATAGTGTAATTGTGGAAAAAGCAAAGGAGATACGGTTTGTCAATACCACCAACTGTGTAGACACAGAATCAGTGCTTTTCTGATTTCTTACTGTTATTTTGAAGAGATTTCTTCTCACGTTGCCTTTTGTCCCATTGCCCCATCCACACTTGCAGTTCTCCCATGTTCTGCTCCTTACTTTGAGCCTGACTCTTGGAAGCTCAGGGAGGTAAGACAGTTAGTTCTTTCCAATGGCTGAACAAGTAATTTGTGAGTCTACCCAGTGAATTATGGGAGGTTTCATGGTTTGAAGTTAAGCTGGGATCCTTGTGCTTCAAGACAGCGGTCTCAGCTGCAGCCCAGACCCACATTAAGGCAGAGTTGTCGCTGTTGTACAGCTCTTGGGTGGGCTGGAGGAAATGATCTGTTGTTTTCTGGTCACTTCAAGCAGTCTTCACTCACTACTAATTGACATGTGGGTTTGAAAAATAGCAGGGCTGAGCTATGTTGGGACCTCAGGCTTGAATCTCAGCTGTGCTGAACCTCTCTCTATGGTAGCACAGGATCCTGGGGTTAGCCGGGGTCTGGCCAGAGGTCCTCTCAGTCAGCTGAAGCGTACCCTGAAGGGACATTTAAGCAGAGCAGCTGGAACACATTTTCAGAGTCTCTGCTTCTCCCCATGAGCAGATCCTTCCTGCAAACCTGCCTCTTGGAAAGTATCAGATGTCCTCTTTGACTCCGGGGAGAAGCTGTTTGTGTGGAGGATGGATGCTGAGAGTAGGCAAAAGTGACAACTATAAATGCCCTCTTCAAGTGCAGGATAAATTTCAAGAGCTTTTTGCAAACAAGATTGGAAAAGGAAGCTGCAGAATCAATGAAAGATTTCACATATTTGGTCCTGTGGGCTTTGAAAAGGACGTGAGATCCCGATTATATCAGCAAACAAAAAAACCCCTACCATCTTGTTGAATCTCTAAAGCTTTAGCTGTTTGCTGTACAAAAAAGGGTTTCTGATTAGTGGTCCACCCGTAGCAGAGGAAGGAAGAGAAGGAGCTGCTGAAAAGTGTGCAGAATTTGGCACAACAAAGAATTTTAATTGATTTCTATCACTCCCTCAGGCCAAGGGTGCTTCACATAAGGCCGATGCAAGGGCAGATCTATTGGCAGCTGGAATATTTGTCTCTCCTCTGGTGCTAGCCAGGATCCAGTACTGTCAGTTCAGCTGATGTTAGCCTGGCTGGGACTGTAGATCCATGTGTCATATTGTCGATGGCCATTGACTCGCAGTGTCCAGTTGTGGGCTATAAATAAGGGAGGTGGAGGTGGGGGGAGTTATGAGGCTTAGTTGAGATTGACTCTAAATATCCTGCTCTGGTTCCTCGAGTCTGTACACGACAGACTCTCAGCTATGGAAACAGAGATGAAATTACCTCCAAGAACCCAGAGGTTACGTGTTTGCACTAATGACATCATCCTCAATGATTCCCAGTGGCCTCATTATGGGGACTGAGACGGCTCGTGCAGAGCTTGCCTGAACTTGGGTTAGTTCAGTCAGGGCACAGTGGAGCCCAACCCCTCCAGCTGGGTGCAGGAGCAGAGAGGCGGAGAGCTGCAGCTGGGATGTGGGATGTGCCCACTGCTTCCTTTCATGGCTGAGCTCTCACAGCCCTATGTGAAGTGAGGACTAAAAGTACAGTGCCCTTCGAGGTGAGGGCTGGCTCGGCTCGGCAGTACCAGCAGGGAGGTGTTCCAGTGAGAAAGAATAGTAACGGCTCGTGTAAAAATAATACCACTATCTGATTCTTTTAAAAATTCACCCTGCCTCTCTCCTTTAGAACAATGCCTGGAGCTGAGCTGAACAGTAATGCATTCCAAAAGTGGAAGCAATCGTGCCTCAGGAAACAGCTAAAACCAGTGGACCCAGCTGGGATAGAACATACAGCTAGAACCCTCTCTTAAAAATCCACATTTGCCGTAAGGTGTTTTGTTTCATTATTGAAACATTGGGTGTTTTTCCTGGTTTTTATGAGGTGAACAGAAGTCATGATGTTGCTGGTCAGAGGCCACAGCAATTTTCTACCTAACCATTCTGAAGGGCAGCTTGTGCTAGTCCCAGACCTCCACAGAGCTCTCCTCAGCCCTTCTTCTCCTGAACTTGGGTATTTCCAGCCCTTCTCATCATAGCCTTTTCATGTAGTTCTGCTGATGCATCCAAGTCTTTGATTTATTTCTGTTTTCTCCAGTTTTGCTCTTCAAGCAATTCTCATTTCTACTAAATCCTGGCCTGTGACATTGCCATGACTTTTGGTCATGAAAACTGCTTTGGGTGAAGAAAGTGAACATAGAGGTCTGAGGCAAATGGAAATCCACACAGGAATACCCTGGGACTGTCAAAGTAGTTCGACCTCTAACTCCAAGAGGCGTTTGCCTGCTGTGCCACCTGGGCTCTGCTACGAATCACAGTTTCTGCAGTGATATGTGAGGCACACACGCTCGTGTGCTTCCAGGCCGTGGTGGCAGCAAAGGGAGCCAAAAGAGGTTCATGTTCCAACATGGACAATGTCTTTTCTCCCTTTGTCCACAGGTCTTTCCATGCCAGGCATTGCTTTTTCCCCAGGCACCTTGTCTTGCCCGCTCCAATAAATACCAGATGTGCCAGGCAGCTACAGCGGTGTTAATGGCTGAGGGCTTTATTGATCCGACCGTTTTGCAGCTCTGATTACAGAGCGATTCTTCCAGCTAAGCACAGCTCTGGTGCCTAGAAAAAAAAGCCTGGTCTGGGCTCAAAGGGCTGGAATTGTGCAGTACATCGTACACTGGACTCTGTTTCCACAGCAGGAGTGGAGATGTCAGTGGGTGAAGCCTTCCATGAGCTGCCCTGACACATTGAACATTTACTGCCCAGGGCTTATGAATTCCTCACTGCAGTGAGCTGAGTGATCTGCTCGAGAACAGCTTCCCAGAGACCTGGAAATCCTGCAAGGGCTCTACAGCCAGCACACTGCAGCTCCTGCAGGGCTACGCACTGGGGAAGCTGTTGTATGCCAGGAGGCACTCTGAAATACTTTGAGGGTGCCATAATGAGCTATGGGTATTAAAAGTGACAATTTAGCTCAGGTATCCTTGACTGCTTGGACACTGTCTGATGTTCAAAGCATGCTCAAATCTTCCCCTACTGCTCCTTTCCTATTTCTTTTCACCAGAGCACCGATAGATCCTTTGGTTGCTGTTGGCCTAAAGTCTGAACAAAGATGTTCTCATTTCAAGCACAGATAGATTATGTTTAGCCCTGGGGGCCTGGAATACGTAACTGGAGCTGGGTGACATTAGCTGAATGGAAAAACTTGTGCTGGAAAATGGCCTTTTTAGAAAATGAACATTTTTGTTAAGCTGGAAAAGGTTATTTGCTTTTTTCCCAAAATGTTTTTGGGTTTTAATTATTTTGAGGAGATTTTAAATTAATTTCTTGCCTTTAATTTTTTTTGGTTTCTGTGTGTTGCCTTGGAAATCCATCTGTGGTTGGGGTTATTTTTCTTTGTCCGTATGTTCCGTCATTGGACACGGCTTTTTTCCTCTGTGTGTTTAAGGCTATGTTGTCTTTGTGCTGCTTCTCTCTCTTTTGCCCTTTCTTTTTCCTGCCATGAAAGCTCTCCCCTTTTTTCCTTTCTGATTATTTAACTTTTCAACATTTTCCTGTTGGCTTGGTAGACAGCTGCTGTATTTTCCCTTCCTCCTTTGTGTTCAGCTTTGTACTTTGCTGGGCTTTGTGTCACACCTTTAGCCATTTGACACACCTTTCCAGTTCTGCTTCTTTGAATCACTTTCCCTTCTGAGTGTCTGAGGTGGGCACCATTCTTCTCTTTTTCAAGTATTAAACTCTCCCAAGCATCAACTCCATTTGAAAATCTCTGATGAAAAAGGCAATTAAGATCCTGTAGAGACCAAAAAAAAGAAAAAAAGGAAACGAACCCCAGAAATCCCAGCCTCTGCTCTAAATGACAATTATGACAATTCACAGTTATGTTTTAAATGCTTGTGACTGTTAAATGTAGACTGCCCTGGGAGATGGAATCCCAAAGCTGACTGGGAAAAATGAAAGGCAGAGACTGAGTGAACAGAATTGTGTAAAATCTCTGCAGAAAATGGAGGAGAAAACCCCAGCAAATTTGAAAAGAAAAGGTTTCTTTTCCCCTGTTGATCAATAAGGGATCTTCACATGCTTCAACTGTATTTGTCTTAATGAGTCACACTGAGAAGTAACTCTAACTGCATTTAATGAGTTCAGGTCTGTTAATTTCTCAGACTTTCTCAAGATATTAGTGGGGTGTGTCTTAGAGTCAGATTCTCTCCCACTCACTGCCTTGTAGCTCACATCTCCTTACTGATTACTGCTATGTTTCACCTGGATAAAAAGCTAAGTTAGTGCTGATGGAGCAGCTCATGTTAGCTAAAAAAATCCAGCTGGAGGCAGAAACCCGTCCATTGGCACAGCTGGTTCTGGAAGGGATCTCTGTCTTAGGCTGCTGCTTTAGATTTGCTTCCAAATTTAGGGCTAGGTATTTGTAAGTATAGGCACCTAGAGTTGTGATTTAGGAAGATATTCAAATTACTGATATTCTTAATTTACAGTGGTCAGAAAAAGCAAGGGAACAAATTTAAAAAAAAAAAAGTATTAAAACTGCAGAGAAGAGAGAAAAAGTGAGAGCAGCAGAAGTTTCACTTCTACCGTCCTGTAAATTATTCACACGTGCCGCCTGGTAATTACTCATAATGAACATATCTAAGGCACTTTGATATCCTCAGATGAGCATTTCCATGGAAAGTGTGTCCAGTGTTTAGATCTGAGGGATCAGACACTGGCAGAAAGGAGAGAACCACCCATATCATTATCCTCTTACCGTGTGGTGGCTCACTGGAGCTGTGCCTCGATGCCTTATTAGAGAACCAAGTCACTTTTAGAGTGTGAACTTCAGAGCCAATAACATAATAATGATCCAGATTAAAGGATAATGTCGAGCACTGACAAGCTCTGGCAGTCTTTCTGAACATGAAGTTTGAGTCCTTGCTTTCCTCAAAGGGGCAATGCCATCGTTATTCTTGCTTCCCTCTGTCCAGCTGCTCGACTCAGCTTTGCATCTCTTGTGCCCATCAAGCCAATGATCAAGGAATCTGTGACCTGCCCTTGCCTGTGATCTCCCTGTGATGTACGCGGTGGAATGAGCTTGATGAGATTTTTGATCTACTGATTTGTAGTAAGATCTCTTTAATGAAGCAATTTTCTACTGATCTTTGTCAGTGACATCCTGAGCTGCATCCTTGGTTGTTTGATGCTTCCCTTATCGAAGAGTATCCCAATCCCCTGCATTACTTGACTTTGGAAAGGGGGCCCATGGAAATCTACTGTGCAATGAAGATTTATCATTCTCATGGACATACAATCAAAGTGTCAGAGATTTTTGGTTTATGGTAACCCTTCAGTGTAGAGCTGCAGGTTAGAACAGGTGACATTAAATCTCTTCATTCGTAGTCTCTGTGAGCATCCACTTTTGCCTCCCGTCCCATGTGTTTGTATTTCTGAAGAAGCACCTTCCTCACCTTTGCAGGGTGCTCTTGGCATCTCTTCAGGATCCACTATCCAGCTCAGAAAATCTGGCTGTGGCCCTGGTGAAGTAGAGCAACCTCTTAAAAGGCAAATTTAGCTAAAAATTTTGTACTATGTCAGAATAAGGAAAAATGTGTTAATTTAATGGGGGCTTAGATGAATTAAGAGTAATTTTATTCCATACAATTTATAGCTTCTCCTCTTGGCCTTTTTTTTGGTATTAAAAGTCAAAATCAAAGCAGAAAGGTGGTGGCAGAATAAAGAACTAAAGAAAGGAGGGGAAGAAAAAAGGAAGGGAGGAAGGAAGAAAGAATGAGACTTGGTTAAAATAGAGCTCTTAGAGATATGTAAGTTAGGTCTTTTCACAGCACCAGTTGAAAGCTGGTGACATTTGAGAGTTCAAGGTAAGTCAAACACCAGTTGGAGATTAGTATCAAGGAACATTTTTTAACAAGTGTTCCACTGCAGGCCAAAGGTAGCAGAAAAAAAGTCTTTCCTTCATACATGCTTATCACTTGTGAAGGAAATAAAACTTCTATGGCTAGCATGTCTTTTTTTTTTATTCTCAGAATGACCTGTGCATTCATTGTACCACTGAATCAGCTTCAAATAGGACTCTTTTCTTCACTGAAGATTGTGGTGGATCTTTACATTTCCACCTCAGGGCAAAGCTGCTCCAGGAAAAGAAAAGGTTAAAGGACAAAAGAAAAGAAATATGAATGTTAAAGGAGTCTTGTAGTTATCTTATCATCAGAGAATGAGTGATCAATCACTCCGTTAAGTGTATTAGAATTATATGATAATATAAAAAATGATACAGGGTGCATATACACAGCCATTTGTTAAAAATAAAAAGTGACCCATCTCCACATGGAGGAAAGCCCTAGTTTCTGTCCATCTGTCCCTTTAAAAGGTTGGTAGATCGTGCAGCCCGTGGGAGTAGATGCATTGTTCTGGCTGGCACTGCTTGGGTAAATGAAACGTGCAGCAGCTTCATGGCCTGACCCAAAGTGGGCTGCATGCACTAAACCCCTATGGATCAGTCACAGCAGGAGAGGGACACTGTGTGCTAAGAGACTCTGTGCCACCCTGCACTGCCAGCTGGGATTCATCCCAAAGGACAGACCAGTGCTGCACTGGTGCTGGGTACCAGCAAGGTCAGGGAAACCTGCTGGGAGGTACCACCTGAGGGCTGGGTGCCCAGAACTGTGGTCTTGCTTTGGCTGGTGCAGATGTTGTGTTGATTGTGATGCTGTTTCATTAGATTGCTGCTGTGCTGAGTGTTGGGACATCCGTGTTTGAAAGGGGCTTAGAAATGGAGCTGCTGTCTCCTTTCCCTGCTGGCTCTTTGTTCTGCCTTGCTGCAGGGTCCAACGATCAGGGTGCATGCAGGATCTCTGCTCCCCTCTCCTGTGTGACCTCCAGCATGTCCCTCACCTTCTTGTTCATCACAGTCTGTACAAAAAGGAAAAAAGTTCTTCTGTACCTTCTCAGGCTATTGTGATGATGAATATGTTACTGATTGTAATGAACTCGTACTGGAGCTCTAGGATCCCTACAAGCGTCTGAGATAAGTGACAAGCAGCACACAGGAAAGGGCTGTGCACTGAAGCTTCCACTGGCAGAACTGCATCTTTCACATCCTGCTGAGCTTTACCTGCTGCTGATCACAATGAACAACTTAGGCCCTAAAGCTGGAGGATTGATATTCTTTATACTTTATTTTTATCCAGCTGGTGGAATGGGAAATGCTATCTTACCACTTCTTAGTAGTGTCTAATCCTTCCTGGGCTCTCTCTGAGCTCTTTGTCCACAGAATGCCACGTGGGGCTGAGTTCCACAGGTTAATTACACACTAAATAGTGTTTCTTTTTGGTATGTTTTCAATGGGCGGCCCTTAATTGCATGTTGCCCTCCAGGTCTTGTGTTATGGGAAAGAGTAGAGAGAAAGGGAACCAGTAATTGCCCTTCTAGACATTATCTGCAGTGCTCTCTCATATGTCTACTCTCCCTCTTTTACTTTTACCCCTCGTCATCCCAAAGCTTTTCATTTTCCTTCTAATGGATTACTTTCTTCCCCCTCTATAATAATGCATAATAATCCAACCTACTTTTGCTGCCTCCGCTGTCTCTTTCTGCTTGGCCTTTTTAGTGACTAAGCCTGAGCACATTATTCCAGCAGAGGATGAAACCTACTTTTGCACAGAATGACAGAATTTTATCTGTATTTCTGTCTTACCTCATTTTCATGTTCTTCTGTTTGAGAGTTTGTTTGGTGTTTCAAACTTCAGGAGATGCTGAAAACCAGGAGTGTTTTCTTGGGAAAGGGAAGAGGGGTAGAGACATTCTCAGGGAAGCTGGGAAAGTGATGTCTGAATCATCAGGTGTCATGGATCTTCAGGAAACACTTTTGGTAAACTTTCAGGTGACTACAAAGACACTGGAGCTCATTGGAGATCTTTGTGGCAGAATGAAATGCTTTCAGAGCAAGGTCAGAATCTGTTTAGTTTATGCAAAAGATGCAAACCTCCAAAAATATGCTGAGAGTCTATGGATGTTATTAAATATAGGAAAGAATTAGACTTTATCTCCTTTGGTGATTAAACAGCTTTTTATCCTGTAGAAGTAAAACTTGAAAGCATTTCTGGTGATAGGAGGGGATTGAAGTTTGTTGTTTGCTTTTCTGAGGAAAAGCAGGAAAAGCATGTGCAGCTGAGAAGGACTGGAATGGGAAATGCCTGGGGATTGGGGATCCATGGCAGCTCCATCCCACTGAACGTCTGCCCGGCCTCCTCCCCTGCACACAGCCAAAGGTGGCCCTTCCTGGAGGGCTGCCAGCAGACTCATGAAGCAGAGCTGTCTTTCTGGATCCATCTCTCAGTTAATCTGGTGAGGAACCTCACAGATCTCATTCATGACGGCCTGTGTGACCCAGCACTGCAGGGTGATGACTCTGCCTCATGGCAGAAATCGTGTGTTGGTGGGAACACTCAAATCCCATTTTGCAGTGTTGTGTTACTCTGTGAAAATGCAGGCTCAAACACACTGACTCCATTATGCTTCAGAGCATTTTTTCCCCTGTGAAAAAAATCTAGATTGGATTTTCCCCTTCTCCTCTCTGTCCCCTCTGCCTTAATTTATAAATACAACAGTGTCATTCTTCATGAATTTCTCCTCTCAAGCCTTAGCAAAGCATAGGATGACATTTATGAGGATGTATGAAGATGTATTTACGACCAGATTTTCTGCTGATATATACCAAGGCAGTTTGTTTGTGTCATGTTTGTAGGGCTGTGCTGTTTTATATCCCAGGAACACCTTGTGTTTTGTTATTCAGGCTATCCCGAACACGGGCACTGTTAGCATTGCCACTCTGCTCTCCTCTGTAGCACTTTGTGGTAGTGTGTGATCCTTTTCCTCCACATACATCTAATTCCATGCCTTGGAGGGATTAGAGAAACAGAGGGAGAAGAGATGTGAGGAGCTAAAGCTCTGTAGTGTGGAAAAGGAAGAGCTTGGGGGAGATTTCATCGATATCTACAAACACCTTCAGGAAACAATGCAAATTATTCAGGGAACAGAATTCTTTTCTCTTTAAATGTAGTAGAACAAGCAGCAATGGTTTGGATGAGTGAAGGAAAAGTCTGAGTTAGAGAAGTTTTTCAGTGATGAGAATTAGGATGTTAGCCCTGTGAAGTGGGTGTGTGTACAGCACATTGTAACAGTGGTGTGGTGTCTGCTGGGCAGTAATGCCGACAGTCTTGAACTCAGATGAAAAAACTTTGGTTACTCTCTCAATTTTAAATACACATAAAAGTGACATGACTCTCATGCTTAATACATTTTAAAATTAACAGCTTAATAAAGAGTTCAAATATGAATTGCTGGGCCTATCTGTAGGAACTCTGAAAGCTTGGCTCCAGTGGAGCTCTATCAGTTGCCAGTAGGCAGCTGGAAAGCTGAGAAATAGCAAGATCAGTTGGTTTCTAAAGACAAAAGTTGATTTTGTCTTGTGATCTGAAAGCAGAAAGTTCTATTTCCCCAATAGATCTTTTTCCATCAACTCATGATTTTTCAAAACATATTTCTTTGACTACATTGAGCAAAAGATTTGGAGCTAAAGCCGTAGGAAATCCTGTTGGAGAAGCTGATGTGTTGACCTTTAGAACAAAAAGAACTTTTGACATGATCCTGGCTTCACCTCATCAAGGCACTCAGTCTGTGCTCATTTTCAAGCCATGTTTGACATGCAATAAGCAGAACTCTTGACCAAAACATCCATCAGGAGCTGTTCAGAGGGTGATGTTTTACAGGAGCCGGGCAGGCATCAGAGCATGACCTCACAAGAGTAACGCTCCAGTCTGGGAAGGCCCGGGGTCACCTTCAGCAGGAACACAGTGCTGGGAAACAAAGCATAGATCAATAAACATGGCCGAGGTCTTGCAAAGAAAAGTGAAAGGCAGTGTAAACACATCCCAGCATGATCTCTGGGGGACCTGCAGGAGTGTTGGAGATCTCAGCAAGGCTGGTGAGGTCACCTGGAAGGGAACAGCAGAGTTTGGAGACTCTGAAAGGGATCTTGGCATTGGCCGTCTTCTAAATTTGTTGGTTTTCCAGGATCTTGAAATAGTGAAGCCAGGGGTAGTCTGGGGTGTGTAAATGGTGGGGAAACCCCAGAGATTGATCTCAGTACTACAATTTCATATTTAGTGCTCAATATGTGCTCCCCAGCTATCTTAGAATTATCCCAGTGCCTGTCCAGCATCACCAGTCCCTCTACTTGTACCCCTTATGATCTGGCTGTGACAAGTTTTTGACAAGTGAACAGGACAGGGGATTTTCAGCTCAAGTCTGTCAAAGCACTGCTTGTGTCCATCCCCAGATCCTTGATGAACACAGGGCAGCTTGTTCCCACCTATTCTTGAACAGTCAGAAAAAATGAAGGCTTGAAATGGGCCCCTGTGCAGAAGTGAGGACAGATGAGTTTTGTGGGATAGGAGGATGTTGGGAGCTTGCTTTGAGAATCCTGTTGATGATATTCAGTACAACAGGGCTAAGAAATCAGAGAACACCTTGAAAATATCACATCTCTAGGCAGCCTGGAGGCAGGGAGCTTTCCATTCAGTTAAGTGCCAGAAAGGTGATTCCCAGATGGAAATTAGTGAAATTAGTGAACCTTTTTTTTTTCTTTTTGTCCCATCTGGTGCTCCAGGAAACATTGTTGAGTCCAGAATATGAATTGCTCAAGGCAGCTCTTCAATTCCCTATGGCAAAGGAATACATTCCCCCTCCCTTCATGCTAAAAGCACCCATTCCTCTAAACTGTCCCTGGAGCTTCTAAAACTTCTGAACTCCCACATTGCTCCCACGACTTAGAAGCTGTAGCCTTTAAATCAAGTTGAGGAGTTATTTTTTATCTCCCTTGACGTGGGTTAGTTGACAGGCAAGTCTTCACTCAGATCATTAGTGGCAAAATAAGCTAATAAGAAATTAATAATGGATTTATACATATGAAAAGCAAGATTTGGAAGTTACATCTGGCTTCCAGAATAAATAAATTTAAAAAAAAAAAAACAAAAAAAAAAAAAGGCAGAGGGACCAAACCAGTCCATTAAAGCATCACTTAATTCAAGGCTGCATTTATTTTTCTAAAAGTGGTGTGGGTGGCAGAGTTGCTTGGTGTGTCTCCAGTGAGTTCAAAAAGCATCTCAGCTTTGCAAACAGCTCAGATCTTGCCTGTTTGTAATAAGCTGTATTTCTGTTGGCTGCAATAATTTGCGAGAGACAGAAAAATCTACCTGTAACCACCCTCCAGCTCTCCCATCTGAAGCGGAGAGCAGCCTTCTGATTGGAAACATGTTTTTGGAGGGAAGATTGAATTTGGTTAGAGCCAAAGAGAAGGTGAAAATCTACTTGCCCTGTTCCTTCTCTCAGCTTCCACTTTTCTCATGTCTTCTACTTTATGCCTTGAGCAGAGACCCAGTCCTTGTGAAGGCTCTTGCAGACCCTGAGATCTGCGGTTTTGCCTTTCCCTTCCCAAAGTTATCAGAGTTCTTTTGCTTTTCAGTGCACTAGAGCCTCAGTGAGTTAGGATTTCCAGAAAACTCATCCCCAGAGACACTGAGCAGTGTCCTGGACAGCCCGGGGGAATGGGGCTGTGGGCTGAAGGATGGAGCTCATGACTTAATGGACTTTTTCTCTGCAGAGCTTCAATGGTGCTACAATTAATTAAGCTTTGCTTCTTCAGGGCTCTCCAGGGGAAGAGTCTGCTCAGCTAAGAGGAGCTTTCACTCATTCTCACCCTATTTCTTCACATTCCTTCTTCCCAGCAGGAATATTTTCATGTCCCTGGTTTGAACCTTCCTTGCTTGTAAAAGAGCCACTTAGTGGTGCCATTGATAATTACAAGACCTGTAGGCTTTAGTGGAATTTTAGATTAAATGGTACCCAGCCACTGGGAAATATTACACCCTGACAAATCAGTTATCAAAATGAAGTAACATCCAATTTTTTCCTCTTCTGCTAATTTCCATTCTGGTTTGGCATTAATGCAGTGGTGCCTTCTTATCATGCTTAGTATTTAATTTCCTGATCAGTTTTATGTGCAACATACACTTGGTACAATACAGCATTTTTACACTTCTTCTCATCCTCTCTGTCACCACCCACTTCTCTTTATCTTCCTGCCTGCTCTCACTCCAGCCTGGCTGACACTTCCAGCAGCTTAGTGGACACCCCAGTCTAACCCTTCCCTTCAGAGAGTGGATGTAGAGGAGTCAGCCAAGGCAAAAACCTAGGCTGACAAAAGACAGTGAGGGGCTTTGCTGACCTCTTGAGCTCAATCATGGTGGCTTAATCTTGAAGGAGTAGCAGGAGAGAAAGAAGCTGGGTTAAAGTTTAGATGATGAAAAGTCAGGGCATGAGGACTCATCTGAACTATGGAGTTATCTCCAAAGCCTTAGATAAAAACATTGCCTTTGTTTAAACTCGGGTTTTGTTTTCATAGAAGTGAGGTTTGTTTTCCTGGTTGCCTCTGCAGTGCAGTTTGTGCCATGGCAGCACCTGCAGCAGCTGGGAAGGAAAGCAGCAGAGGGTGTGGATGGTGGAGGTGTCTGAGCTCCTCTGGAGGAGCTGCCAGGCACCTGGCCTCCCCTCTCCTTGAGATCCTGCTCTGGGAACAGCACAAGCAGCTCGTCAGCACAATGGAGATGGGACCAAGGCACCTTCAGTGCTGGCAAGAGAAAAAGTAAGAGGAGAAAAAGATTAGGAACACATGAAATGAAAGGTGGAAGAAATGAGTATGATTTGAGTGTTGTTCAGCACATCATTGACACTCAGGCTCTGAGCTTTTCTGGTGTGGTGTAAACCACTGAGAGCGGAGGAATTAAGAATAAGAAAAAAATATGCCTAAACTTTTTTAAATAGCCTTTCATTGTCTGGGGAAGGTTGATTTTTTTCTTCAGGTCAGCCATGGAACTACACAATTTTCTATCCAGGATGCTCCTTTTCCAGTTTACATTAGCCTTTTATTCGAACAATCCCTTTTGTTGGCAACTCATCCGAGAACAGTCTTGAAATGAGAGAATGTTGCCATCTCCATGATTAATGGTTTCATCCATTGAATTGCAATTACAAGTTTTAATCAGTTCATTATTCCACCTAGTTTTTTGGATCTTGACAGTTTTGCCGTGGAAACTAATTGAATTGGCTTCACCTCAAGGCTTTCCTGCAAAAAGATCTTGTCTTGCCTTTGGGGACTGCAGGGGCTAATTGGGCAACTCAGATTTAATTTCCTCTTTTTCCAATATGGAAAAAAAAATAAAAGGTTTGAGGATGTTTTTATTTCCCTGTCCTTGTTAACCAAAGATTCCCATTTTCTATTTCATTTTCCAAACTCCTTTTCCTTTTCAGTGCAAGATGGGTGCACTGCTAAAAGTTCTGCTTGAGATAAGCGTTGAGAATTCATTTTTATTAGTCAAAATTGTTAATACGGTTTTCTCTGCCTCAGAGAGTGGCTACTTCTCAGAGACTGCAACTTTTTTCACTGGCTACTTTTTCATTTCATCTGGTCTAATGGATCCTGTTTATAAGAAGTCCTGTGACTGGCAAAATTCTTGTTATAAGTCATCCTCGGATTTTGTTTTTGTTTGTGCCATATTACTGGAACTCGGAGATGAGCAAGCAGTAAATTCCCTAAAGATGTATACTCTCAGACAAGAAATCAAATTAGAGCAGACTTAGTAGTCTATACAGCTGCCAAAATGCTCACAATTGGACTCCATCACACAACACAGATGTGATCCAAAAGAAATTTCATCAACAACTGGAGTCAGGCTGAGTTGTTAACACAGTGTGAGAAGATGTGTAATCAGTAGCTGCAACAGCCCTCCCAGGTGGAGCCAACCTGCTAAGCTTCAGCTCATGGAAATGCTGCCATTCACTTTTCTGTTACCTTGGAAATATTATCATATGGTATTTGTTTAGGGAAAATAAGGAAGATTTTCAGAAGCATGCTCCGAGTGTCCATTCCTTTCACTGCATTTCCTTGGGAGACTTTTTGTGGGATCTGTTGTGAGGTTTAACTGGAAAGGGAGGGCTACAGAACAGCCACCATAGAGGGTAAAAGAGACCAGCTCCTAGTGATGACAACCACGGACCAGGTGGGATTTTCAGAGCCCTGGACCTTGTGCATTTGGACTCATGAGTTTAATTTGTCATTAATCTATGAGTTTACTTGGTGAGAATTTTGAAGTTCTGTATCCAAGCTGGAAGTTGGAACAATTCCCTTTTCATGCCTATAGGCAGCACAGGATTCCTCTCTGCCAGGAATTTCAGATTTCTTTTTTGTTCAAGGGAGAATAATCCAGTCCCTGGCTGGGATGCTTTGGAAGGGGATAAAGACAGATCATGGAAAGTTGAACGTGTTTTCCAGTCAGTTAGGTTTGGAAACTGAGATTTTTAAAGAAGCAAATGTATTAGGGAACAAAAGTCTGTTATCTTAGGGTTTTTCTCTTTTTTTTAACATTTTTTCTTTAATGAATCAAAGCATTTTTGAACCTGATTTTTCATCGCAGCAGGAGTCACCAGCCAATATAAGTATTAGAGAAGAGGGCACAATGGCATCCTAGGTTTCATTTTCCATTGGTGCTTTGCTGTAATTAGAAGACTTTCTGCCTTGATGGGAAAGCCATAGGCTGCGAGGCCAGCACAGAAATGGGGCAGGACCAGACAATTCACCTCAGATCCAGGTTCCTTTTATTAAATGATAAAACCGTAAGTTTCCATTTCACAGCACGAGTTTAAGGCTTCAGTCAGAAGTGTGAAAAGGTGCATCATGCTGGAAAGCTGATTAAAAATACATGCTGCATATTAACAGAGCCCAAATGGAATAATTTTTTTTCCAAATTCTTGTGGTTATTAAGGTACATCAAAGGTACATCCTTTTTAAATTATGAAAGAACATCCTGTCCTTTTAGTCAAGGTGATTAGAGATATTAGTATCAATAATATCAATTAGTATCAGATCCTTTTGGTATAGTTAACAGGGAATAACATTTATGTGGCAACTCATAGCGCAGTATCCAGAAGGGAGCTTATTAAAATATGACTCTTCCCCTTTCCATGCAACCCTTTGGTTTAATTACCTCATTAATAATAATGCAGGATCCACGAAGTAACTTCCTCCTGGGTGCTCCCAAGATGTGTTGTGGAATTAGAGAGACCAGCAAGACTGGGAGCTATTTCTGTGCTCTGTCCTCACAAGAGAAGGTGGGAGGTAAAACTGGGGAGCCATAGGAAAGCAGGAGAATCTGGGAAGGGAAGCTTGGTCTGTGATTGCAGCCACATCTGAACATGCCCTGCGAGCTTAAGAGAAACAAACAATAACAGTTCCTTTAATGTGCAAAAATAAAGATCTGTTGTTTAAAGAGCACACAACTGTATCTGCCACCTCCTGATGCTTTTGACAGGAATCACAGAAGGAGCAGATTGGATCAGCAAAACTTCACTCAGCCCTGACAGTTTGATTGCACTGCTGTGCAGGATATGACAGATGTTGGAACAGCACGAGCAACTTAAACAAAATGCATCAAGCGCAAAGCTGGGGCTCAACCTCTCCTCCACTTAAAATGATTTGTAATCTCTGAGCGGTCAGAATATAGGGGCAATGGTTTTACATGTGTGGGGGGAAAGGGAAGATTGAGACAAGTGGGGAAAAATTGCCTCCAAATGATGAAGTGCCCAGTAATATCAGACAAGTGTGTGGATCTGGAAACCTGCTATTTGCCTTTCATGAAATTATTCAGAAATGAATCATAGCTGGGGCACAGGAGGCTTTGGAGATTCATTGGGCAAGCAGCAAACAGATAAACAGGCTTTACAGCATGTGCATATGTGAAAACAAGAAACAAAATATTCAAAGGAGTAAAGGAGCTGATGTTTGGCAGCTCACTCCTGCCTCGGATGTTTACCTACCTGTGACATTGTTTTCAAATTTGCTGAGATTTCCTTGCTCCTGCTGATTTTTCACACTGTGCTCAGCATTTCAGAGAAGCAAGACAAACAGGAAGGGAAATATTTGAGTCAGGTACTAGTGGATCTGGAACACACAGGGGGTGTGCGCAGTGCTGATGCTCAGGTGACAGCTCTTCAGAACCAGAACTGAGCACATCACTGCAGGTGATGGATTTTGTCCGTAGGTTCAGCTAGTCCTTGCAAGCCACACCAGACTGCTTTCCACAGCATGAAAGAGCCATCCATTTTCTTCCTGTGTTTCATGGAAATCTCTTCTGCTGCCTGTTGCGGGTGCAGATGTGAGGTCAGCAGTCACACATCGCACTCACCAGTTGTTGTTTATCATTCCAGCAGCGTTTATTTTGATGTGGGTGGAATGCACTCAGGAGTGAAGCAGGTGGTAGTACCAGGTAGATATAATGAGTATGTGGCCTGTGAATGGGGTAACTTTGTCCACACTACTGTGGGAGCACCATCATTCTCCCCCAACAGCCTCTTCCTCTTCAGGTTTCAGGCATGGGCACAAAATGACCAAGTGTGCAAGAGGATTTTGGTGGACAAGCTGGCTGCAGAGCTTTAAACTGGATTTAGAATGGGAAGGGGCTGGAGTTTGGTTCAACAGAGAAAAGCCAGGTACCAATAGGGCTGCTACAATCTTAATTTTTTTAAAAAGCAGCTTTCACAAGCTTTTTAAATTCCCCACATTCTAATGGGCTTTCTTTTCTACTGGTTGTAGAAAAGATTCCCTAATTCCTTGCCCTTTCCTTTCTCAGATCTCTCCTGTAGATAAGCTTCCTGTGGATGTCTCTGAGATGGGAAGCAAGTTAAAGAATAGGGTTTTTATAATATCATAAGCTCCTGCAATGTTTATCTTTCTCCCTACTTTCAAATGCATCCCAAGCAGGTGGCGGCTTTCTGGTTTCATTTATTCAGAAAATGAACTCAAAACTCCAGCCCACGCCTTCCACTGGAACTATGTTTATCTCAGGTTCCTCCCCAAGGATTGCTCAGCCTGGACTCAGGACCATCTCCTTATATTCACATGGGACAACAAATATCCTGCAAGGCTGAGCCAGCCAACCACACATCATGTTTCATAGGAAGACCATAATTTGCCAACAGGCTGAAATTTTCAGGATAACACTGTATTGCCACTCAATATATTATCACACTGCTTTTGTATTCCAGCCCACCCCTCTGCAAGTTTTTGGGGGTAGGATTGCTCTCACTTCACATCATGCGTGATGCATTCATTGTCTTTGCAGAGAAAAGCACGTAAACACCTAAGCCAAACACAGGGTTTTTTCTGCTTATCTTTTGCCTGCCCTAGACGTTCCCTATTTCAGTGATATATGTACAAAATTCAGGACACAGGATTTTCAGACAGTCCTGGTGCTGAACTTTGCAGGAATATATGGATTTAATAGTTTAGGCTCATCTCTTTCTTCATTGACCATTTTAATATCCTTCATCTATCTCTGCTCAAACTTCTCCTTGGGGCATGTTTTCTCAGCAGCACAAACCTTTGCAAAATGTAGCCCTTGGCTGTAAAATTTGGATGTCTAAATAGAGCTGGTTGTGTACCTTCCTCTGTAGTTCATGAAGAGAGGAAGAGGCTGCTGAAAGATGATCAAATTATTAACTTTATTTACCTGTGGTTCCAATGTATCCTTTATCTCCCTTCACAGATTTGAGGGGCAGCCACAAAATTTAGTTTAGGCCAGATGCCATTCTAGAGTGGCTACCTGAGCCTAATTCCCTCTTACAGTGGTTTAATACTTCATTTTGTACATATCTCCTTGGGTATCACCCACAGTAATTAACAAATTGAAGGCCAAGAACCAGAGATAGAAATAGGAAAAGAAAAAAATAGAGAGCTCAGCTAAATTTTCATGACCTTAATTCCCTTAGGAGGAGCTAATTTTGATTGGTATCTGGAAAGAGAATTTTTTGGAGAATTTTGTTTTTCCCTTCCAAAAGGTTTTGCCCATTCCTAGAAATCTCATGTAAATTAGAAATATTGCAGGTTTTCTGCTGGGGCTCCTTCCTTGTGCAGGTAGCAGTGGAGTTACAAGCAGCATAACGAGTCCAGGATGACATATGGAAACAGCAGTACACAAATACACCCTGTGCAAGAGAATCCACATCACAGTCCTGGGCACTCATTGACTCAGATAGGCTTGGCAAGTAGGATGGGGATTTGTTAAAATAAGGTTGTGCCTCTCAATGCCTTTCTGCTGATTTTATGCTGAAAGAAACCTCAGGATCAGAGCAATGAGAAGAGCAGGGCTAAAGTCTCTGAAATCCCTGCAGGCCTTATTATGTGTATGAGGAGCCAGGCAGCGTGCATTGCGGGGCTGGGGAAGCTATTGCACTTGATTTAGGGGTAATTAAAGCATGTGAGTGACAGCGGGGATGGCATGTGATGCGTCAGGCACCTTTTCTCCATTTTGCTTCCTGCCTGGCAAACTCATCTGCATGCTGAATGAAGGATAATGTCTTGCAGCATTCTGCCTCTACCTTTTGGGGATTTCTCTTCTGCTTCTCCCCCTCCTCCCACAGCTTTCCTCTCTGAGATTTCACTGAATATCTGGATTTTGCTCAGAACTAGATCCTTCTTCCTTCCATGGCTAAATCAGTAAAACATTTTTTCCTAGGACTAGGAATGTTGATCATGCTCTAGTGTGTAAAAATGACCAGTCTAGTGGGCCACTGAGAAGAAAATAGCCCCTGCATTGAAACATTTTTGTTAGTGCTGCCTACCCCTCCAGAGCAAAGGAATCCATAAGGGAAGGGATACCAATCTCATTTTTAATCTGACCATGGCCTATTTTGATTCCAATAAGTCAGCCAAAGTGAGGATCCGTAGTGAATGTTCTGTTGTGGAGATGACTGAGTCTGCAGGTGTGCAGAGAGCCCTGGCAGCACAGCCTGGATCCAATGGCTGACGGATGAGACAGGGGGCACAGGCAGAAATGGGAAGGCCTCGAACTCTGTCCATGCTGCTGGGCACAGAATAGGTCAGGTTGGAAGGCACCAGAGTGGGTCACCTGGTCACCCTCCCTGCTCAAGCAGGGTCATGCTAGAGCACATTGTACAGGGTTGCATCCAGATGGTTCTTGAATATCTCCACCGAGTCCCAAAGATGGTTGTCTAAGTCCCATTTCTAAAAGATCTGTCTTAGGTCTCCTGTAAAGGGGGTGAAGGCCACCCATGATTGCAAATAGATGTATTTACATCAAAATAGAAAGACAGAGAATGCACACAGAGGTGATAATTGTTCACATTATTCCATCTGTCTAATAGCAGGACAAAATTGCTGGCAGAATGGAGTTCACTGTAAGTGAAAACAAAAAGCCTGAGGCAGTCACAGAGGGACTTTCATTAAAGGGAAAGGAAGTTTTGGGCTTTGACCTGTGACAATCATTTTCCTCCTTTGACGGCACCTCTGAGTTGAGCTGAATCAAACTGAAAGCAGTTGTGTGCTCGATGGTTTTTCTCTGCGTGCAGCACATTGCCCAAGGGAAAGGGCAGCAGTTCATGCACCCTAAAATGGTGCCATTTCTCTCCCTGGCTCCTGATTAAAAAGGATGTTATGTGGGGGGACTGTGGGTGATGACAACCCTGGGGGTTTCCTCCCCTTTGGTTTCGAAAGTGGAAAGGGGATAGCATTTAGATCAGACTGCTTATGAGGGAATGATGTTGTTGAACAAACAGATAAATAAACAATGATTCCAGAGTGAGTCTGCAGGGAAAGTAATGTCCAATCATTCCTCTGATAAATGTTGCTCCAGTAGTATTGCTTTTGTCTCCTATTTATGAGAGTAAAACTGAGGTTTATAGGTTAAAGAAAGGTTTGGAAAGAAATTGAGAGTCACGGAGTTGGGATCTATATTCTTTGACGTGACAGATTGCTCCAGATCAGGCTGACTATTGGTCACATCAGAAAATCAAGCTTGAGATGTTTGTTCTGGCTTTTTTCACCAAACACTGCCATAAGATCCTTCCTGAGACAGTTAATCAGAGAGAAAGCAGAAATGTCTGAAGGAAGAGAGAGAAGGAGCAAGCACAGCTTGTAACACAGCAGTCATGTGGAAATTGTCGGTAACTAAATAGATTTGTTTAACTGATTTTGGATAATAACGAATTTTTTTATTATTATATGCCTTGTGCCCATATGCACTTCTGGACACCCCACGTTTGTACATATGGATTCTCCCATTTGCTGTGTGTCCTTTGAAGCAACATGTCCAGAATGCAGTCTCTGCTCCATCAGCTGCCCTTCCCTTGCCAGCAGTGACTCCTGGGATAAGGGCTTCACCTCCCTGGAGCACCGGGAACACCTCGAGGCTCTCGTTGGCAGTGTCTAACGGAAGGCTCGGTGCTCTACTGGGAGGAGGCTGCCCGTACAGAGCTGTAATGACTACCTGTCAGGGAGATGCATGGTGTCCTTTCAGCAGCTGAGCACAAACAGATGAGGGTGACGGTGGTATTTCTCCAGTCCCTTAATTAGAGCTTTGTGAGAGCAGGGGCACAAATGGAGATGTTTTCCATCATCTCTGATGAGGAGGGAGGTAAGGCACAGAAACCAGTTTGCTTTTGTTAGCCCCGGGCATTCTTCGTGCTGTGATATGCGTTCACCTTCTCATTTTTATCACTCTCCCTTTAGCTGTTTATTTCTTCTTTTGTTTCTCCTTCCCTTACCGCCTTCAGGTTCCGAGCAGGAGCTAGCTTTCATTTTAAATAGCTAGAACCTCCTGGTTTTCCGTAACAGGCTTTCCTAACCCAATTGTTCAGAACTGCAGTAAACTTTAAAGACCATCTGTAGGGTTGTTATGTATAGGTACCTCAGAGCAGCAAATAAAGGAAACTGAGACACAGTTCAAGTTAGTGAATACTCCTAAAAAGCAGAAAACAGAGCTCAAGAGTTGTATTTCAAGCTCTGGACTCTCACCTGCAGGTGCTACTATGTAGGTAAGGGAGTTCTTTTCCTCCAGGTCGTGTGCAAGAATGCACAAACTTGATGCAGTAAACAGAGAATTGGGGCTTTAGCAGAAAGACTCATCAAATGTGCTCTAAAGAAGGCAGGGAGGATAAATTCATTTCTATCCAAACATGAAGACGTTTCATAGAGGTGGAAATATGTCCCTTTTCAAGTTCCTCTGAGAGAAAAAGAGACATTTATTTCCTTTCATTCCTACCTTTGCCCCTCACAACCTTCTCCTCAGGTCTAGTTTACCACAGCATCAGCTGCACCTCTCTTCCAACACAGCCTGGAAACAGAAGTTCCTTTTAGCCTCTTGCTGGGGGAGCCTCAGACCTTGCCCCCCATCACATCTCCTCCAGGAAGTCCAAGGAAATGTAAAGTCCCTTGTGATAATTCAGAGGTTTTGGCAGGTAGACAGCAACAACAGGAGGTGGAAACAGACAGCTGTGCAGGGGAGGAAATGGTGATATAAATACATGTTTAATTGCAGTTTAATTACAATTACTTACTAGGCAAAATTTATTTAAATGCAGTGTAATTAGAGTGAGACCTTGATTTAATCACAGTCTTATCAGACACAGTTACTACTATTTTCCCTCACTTCCTCCTCCTCCACCTCCTTTTACATTCCCTCTCCTGAACTTGCCCAGAGAAATTAAAAGCCAAGACTTGAAACAAGCAGAAGGTATCCATCTTGGAAAGTTTTCAGTTTCCTGAAAATTCAGTTGCCAGGTGGCTACCAGCCCAGAATGTTCTCCCTGGAAACTGTGAAACCCCCACTCTGCCTTGGCAAGTCGTTACTCTTCCTTAGCAGATAATGATAATGGATCCTCATTAGCTGGGAATGACTTATCATGAATATAATTCATCACTGATGGCAGACCTCATAACCCATCTGCTCACAATAAGTAAATTAGACAAGTCAGACAAGATGGATTGTTCTTTCTGATCTACCTTTGGAGTGTCTCCACATCCTGTTCCAATGGTTCACGGTGTGTCTTCACACCATGATAAGGGTGAACATGAGGAGAGACACAAAACCTCCTGAGCAGCTGACCCTCGGTCTCAGCATTCTCCATTTTCTCTCTTCCACTGCTGCCTCTTGCTCCGCTCTTTGCTGTGGCTCTGGGCATGGCAGTAGCTTCTTTCTCTATGACACAAGCCCTGAGAGCAGACCTCTCTCGTGGACCTGTTGTGTTCATGGATTGCTCCTGTGTGGAAGCTTTCCCTACTCACAGCTCGTCTCCTTCACGGATGTTGCATATTTAAAATGCTATTAAGCAGTCCCAACCAATACAGGGAAGAGAGTTGGTGAGTTATTCTTTTGCCTTCTCCTCTGAAAGCTGTGCTGACTCTTCTTCCCTAAGGGTTGGCCATCCCATGGCGGATTGCCACTCCTGGGAGCACAGTTATTGCCATCCTTTGCCATGAAGGAACTAAGACACAGGCTTGTTGTCGTAGCTGGTAGCCTACGCAGACATGGCAAACTGTGCTGGGAGGGGAAATAACTTTACTCTTCAAATGAAATCTGGGTCCCCTCTGAAGTCCACAAGCTATTAGCAAGTTTGCTCACTTCAGTGAAAATATAATTTTCTCCTTCCATGTCGATACCAGTTAATTCATGTTGTTGTGCTTTGCATCTGTCTCAGTCTTTTCCAGCAGCTCTAAATAAGGGAAAGAGTTAAACCTATCCATAAAATGATGAAGTTATTCATTAATTACTGCATGTTTTATTCTGCTATTGAACCATACTGGCCCTGCCTGAAGAAAAATTATGAACTGCTGGGGTCGTTGTGCAGGGAACCAAAACCAGAGGCATGGAAGCTTTTCCCTCCCTCTTTTCCTGTCATGGTTTGCTCTGAGCTCTTTCTTTTACTTTCCTTCTTTTTTTTTTCCTTTCCTCTCCTCTCTGATAATTTCCACGTGACCTGACCATCTTTTGTGTTATTCTTGTGGCAATTGGTCTGTATGAGAAAAGAGTAGGAAGAAAAAAAGCAAGGAGAGGTTTTAGTTTTTACATCCTTCCTCTCCTGCCCTGAGAATGTGGCCCTGTCCATCACATTGAGGCTGATGGTGAGGAGGCAATCTGTCCCCAGCACGTGGTTTCCAAGAACTGAGGGTCACCAAGTCCTTTATACCCCTGTGGAGGGGGTAAATAGGCTGTGAAACCTTTTTAACCTGTTGTGCTGGGTCTTGCGTTGCAGAACATGATAAATCACACAGAGCCAAATGGATTTTCCCCCCCTGCATTAATATTTATTTGACGGTGAATTTTTAATAGGGAGGGACTTTCACTTGTCATCCTCAGAATGCCAAGCAGGGAAAAGAAGGGAAGGGAAAAACTTAAGAGTAGTGGATGCAAAGTGTTGGGGGAAGTGAAGAGAGGAAAGCTGGGAGGAGGAAAAGTGAATTGGAAAGGGGAAAAGGGAAGAGAACAGGGAGGCAGTAGTCACTGCAGCATCTTTGTTTGAAGATGAGTTTCTCAGATAACAGCAGCTCTCACAGCAGTGAACAGTTCACACACAGCAGGGAAGCAAATAAGCCTGGGAAAGAGTCTTTGACCCAAAGGCACTTGTACCCATCCGGAGTGCATTTCTCACATCCAGCCTTTGCGTAAAAACAAATAAATTAACCAGTGATTTGTGAGACCAATTTGGGGGAACAAGAAAAAAAAAAAAAAAAGAAAACCTCTTGTGGTCCAAAATCCATAATTATACCCTGGTGCTCTGAGTGACTGAGAGAAAGAGATGGAGAGTCACTATGGAGAGAGAGATACCACAGGCTGGATAAAGAGATGGTGAGGAGAGAGAGAGAGCGCAAGTGCTTCAGAGAGATGAGGAGTGGATATATAGTCAGAATTAAAGAGATGGATGCTGTGAGTACACCTGGGAAGATACCTTGCACAGATATTCTGTGAATAGATGTTGCAGGAAGAGGGATATTGTTAGATAGACAGGCACTGTCTGGGAAAAATGGGTAAGGCAAGAAGTAATGCTGCAGCTGGGAACCTAAAGATTGATTCTGTTGATAAATAAAGTCTATAAATAAATATCAAAGAAAAATATTTCAGTAGCCTGCCATCTATGAATATTTGACACACACATCTAAGAAACTTCATAGCACCTCATCCAAAATAAACATAACCAAGCAGCTACTAGATATGTGTGCGATTATACTGTTTAAACATTTACGAGATGTGAGCAGCTGCAGCAAAAACAACAATTTATCACCCAGTTCAAAGCTCATTTCACCCTGATAGACACATCATTGATGGTCTGGCACCAGTATGGCAGAAAAGGCCACGCCAGCAGGTAGATAATTAAGTGCTGAAGCAACACTTGATAAGGAAATAGGAAAATATAATGTTTGGATTTCAGAATTGGAAACAGGCCACAGTCTGGATATGAGCTTCCCATCTTGTGTCCAGACTTACCAAGGGATAACATATTTCAGAATGATTTCCACCACTTGTACTGGCCAAAGCTTGACCTTATGGGCCCCTGCTGCTGCTGCAGCCCCACAAGGCCCTGTAGGGAGTCCCATCCTCAGCTGTCCTCAGCTGCCTTATTGACCATAGTGAGCACTCAAAAGTCCTGCTACTGAGTGTCCTGCCAGGAGCATGGAACATCCTGTTCTCCTGTAACTCTTCGGGCAAGAGCTGTCTTCTACCCCGAGTCCTCCTCCTGCTGAGGCTCTCAGCTTACTCCTGCACCTGGCAGGCGCTGAGCACATTGAGGGCCTTTCCAGGGAGGCAGATACGGTTTTAGTTCCTGTGGTCAGTGGTCCTGGGCAGTGCCAGGGTCCAGCTCATCTGAGCAGTGCATGAACTCTGACATTTTACATTTTCCACCCTCCCTGTGTCTGTCCTGGCTCACTTCACACCTCTCCTGAGCTTTACAGGGAGCTCATTTCCTTGCTGTGTTCTAGGCTGAGGTTTGTAGTATTCCCACTGAAATTCTGTACCAGCTACTGTTTTGTTCACCCCCATAACAAATTTTCTAATCTGTGCTTTGGCAGGATCTCTCCTTTTGTTGGTTGCTCAGCCCTGTGCCACGGATGCTCATTCTGAGGCTGTCAGTCTCTACTTTGCACTGCCCTTGAAGCAGACAAATTCATTCTCAAGGGTAGCAGGCATCCTTCAGGCCACTGCTGCTTGTCCAGCACAGTCTGCCCATGCTCTGAACCCTCTGAGGATTCATGGTGTACCCCAAAGTCCTCCTGGCATGTGCCACAGTCGGTTTGCTCAGTTATTTCCTCCATGACTTGTCCATTCAGGTCCACAGCATTGGCAACACGAGCACATTAACCCTCTGTTCCTCTCCTACAGCTCCTCCTCCCCAGGCCAGTTCCTGCTTTAAAACAGCCCTAATCACAAACTGCTTGACTTCAATTCTTGCTATTAGAGTCATTATGTATGTGTTTTATAAATCATTTAATCTCAGGCACCCTTGTAAATCCTCACTGAAAGGACTCCACATACTGTCTTTCAGCTTACTATGGATGCTGCCTTCAGGGCCCAAATGCTGGTTTGTGGGAAGAGGCAATTACATATATATTTAATAGTTTCAAATTAAATTTGAAATTAGCTTTGAACTGTATCATCCATTTCTAGTAATGATGCTTAATGTTATCATGAGAAAATCAAGTGTTTTACATGATCAGTGTCAATTGAGCCTTGTTCAGGAGGTTGTCCAAGGGCTCTCAGGTATGACATGCTGGGAAGGTGATTAGATCCCCGTCAGGGTAAGTGGGAATAGTATTTTTGGCTTTCTCCTCTTCCCTTCACTTCAGTCTTTCCTAGCAGCCAGTTTCTATCTCTAAGGATGTATCTCATAATAATAATTGCTTGTTATCAGTGGATATTTTCCAGTAGAGCAAAGATATCTAAATCCAAAGTCTCCAGTGGAGGAAATTGAAAGGTCTGAGTTTAAGGAGTGTTACGTTAATCCATCTCAAAGGAGCCTCTCTGTAAGAAGTGAAATATTAGGCATTTCCTGACTATAGGGAGTAGTGTGGGACCAGGATATGCCAAACTTCTGAGGGAGGAGGAGACCTTGAAAGTAGCAAGCGAGTAGACAGCTCAGGAAATTTTCTCTTGATTGTCTCCTCATGGACCTCTCTTGCACTGGAAATGTCTAGAACAGCATGAAGAACTGGGAGGAAGCATCTCCTGAAGCTAAAGCTGTTGGTTTGGGGTGCCTGGCTGGGCTCCTCCACAGTCACAGATCTTTGGACACATAATTTACATGTTTTACTTACTGAATTCACCCTTAGAAGCTTAGGTTAATATGCCCCTAATTGTGTAAGTGGATTTAATTCTAAGCTTTTTCCTTCTAAACTCTCAGGAGAGACTTGCAGCAAATACCAGTGTGTCAGAGAAAGGCAGCTGGCAGGGTCTCAGCTCCCACTGAGACCTGGGAGCACAGCTGAAACAGTCTGGCTGAGGGTGCCCTGGGTCAGTGTGCAAAGCCTCCCTGGCCTGGCTCTGCCTCCTCCCAAGCTCTTCGAGAACTACCCAGGCAGGCACAGCCCTCCCAGGACCGCCTGCAGTTTGTACCTTGCCTTGCCATGGTGTTCGTCTGTGGAGTGTGTGAGGCTGGTGTGAAACGCTCCACAGGCTCTCCCTGCTGCTGTAATCATCATCAAATAATGATCCCCAGCCCTGGAAGTGTTCAAAGTCAGGCTGGATGGGGCATTGAGCAACCTGATCTAGTGGAAAATGTTCCTGGCCATGAAAGGAGTGTTGGAATGAGATTCTCTTTAAGGTCCCTTCCAACCCAGGTCATTATGTGATTCCATGGAACGATTGTCCTTGCACAGCCATCCTTATTCTCTAGCAAGGCAAGAAATACTCTGAGTTTCAAGAGTCAGGGATCTAGGGCTTGCACCTTTGCCAAGCCACAGGACATATTTCTCTCATCTTTCATTCCTTAAAATTTTTGCACCGGTTTATGACTGATTTTAGAATTCTTTGCCTTCTGTTCTAAAAATGACAAGATTTAAAGTGTCATTCCCTGCTTCAGAAATGCCTGCAAAATTAGTCATGAATGATGCTGTTCAGGAGTTCAGCTGCTCAGCTGGGACATGCTGGTACAGCTCCCTGCACATCAGCAGCCTTGTTCCTGGTAAATCTTCAGGCTGCTTCCCTTTTTCAGAAAGCAGTATGGGGTGTTTCAGGCTGCAAAGCTTGTATGTAAAGTAAATGCATTGTTATTTAAAAGTGATTCATATTGTTGGGAAGCCCAGTAAGGTGAGCTGATTGGTGGGTAAGCAATGGAGTGTAATAGCCCTTGGAAAACTGCTGTGTAATAACAGCTTTGATTCCTTGCAGGATAAAACTGTATAATGTTGCCATCTTTCCTGTACCTTTCATGTGCACAGCACTTGATATACACTAAGTGTATTACTTTGTCATCTGGACTGATAGCTGGTCTGATCCTTCTGGGCTTTGCCAGTCTACCTGTGAGAAGTATGAAGTTTTCAAACAAAGTTTCAGGCTTAAGGTAACACCTAAATTATAGATTTCTGAAGTCGCCTTGGCAGTGTTTCTTGATAGGTTGCTTTTTGAGCTGAGCTGATAACCCATCTTGCCTCAGAAATGCTTTTTTTTCCCCTTTCCTTGAGACTGAATTGCCTGTATCATGCACCATTAAATCTGACACAGTTTATCTGCAGGTTGGCTGTGCAGAAAAGGAGAAAGTCCAGCGTGAGCCTGGGAAACTCAGGGTAAAGTCAGCCTGACTTGGCTGCAGCTACTCCTCCATTCTATTATCTCCAGGAGATAATGGAGCATTCCAGGAGCCTGGGTCCCTCGGCAGCACACAGGGTTTTTTCTAAGGGGTTGTGTGTTACTGTGAGGGTACCTGCTTAGCACTGGTGCAGCAGAAAGGGCTATGGAGAAAATGCTGCCATCATGATTTGGTGGAGAAGGAACAAGGAAAGGGATTGTATCACAGTGCTCATCAATCAAGAACCCTGCACATATCCATGAATATAACCTTCCCAAATGCATCCCCTCTGTGAAGTGTGTTTTTGTATTCCAGCACTTGGATCTGTGCTGTTTGCACTGGCAAATAAAATTTTTGTGGGCTCTTTCCATGCCTTGGGGGAAATTCATGAGCCAGAACAACCCACAGCTTGGTCTTTTCCTGGTGTTTCTGTTCCTGGAAGACAGAATCCACCATGAGAAGAGCAGAGGCCACTTAATTTTGGTGCAATAAGCAGGTTCCTGAAGCAGAGAGAAAATGAGGAGCTAGAAAAAAGATAACTACAAAGGCAAATTCCAGGAAATACTGGATTTTGTGACTAATGAGGTTTTCGGGTCCAGTGGAACCAGCGTGCACCAGTCCTCAGCCTTTGTTTGCTTAAGCTGGAGCTGGCAGCCAGGATTGCTGGGCAGTTTAAAATCAGAGGCCACACTGGGTACACAAAATCTGGCAGCTTGAGGCTGTTCCTTTCCATCTAAATAATCTCCCCTGCACTTTTAGGACATCAGTTTTATTCAATACTGCAAAAATTACAGAATTTCTCTTTCAAAAGATGATCTGGCAGCTAATCCTTGGTGTCACTGAGCACCTCTCTCTCCTCCTTATGTCAGCAGGAGTCCTGCATCCTGATTGTTCCTCCAGCTAAACTCTTTGTTCCTGTCTGGCAGAATCACGAACACTGATGTCTGCCCCTAATGGATCTGGAAACTTGCTACTTTACTGAAGCCTTGGTTTGCTGAGAGGAGTTTTTGGATCAAACTCAGCAAGGTTCAGCACTTTTTGGGCCTTGCTCAGCCAGGTTAAGCTCCCTTTTTGTCACTGCTTTCAGAGGAGAGAAGGGCACTGACGTAGAAGAGGCAATTAAAGAGCTCTGCACCCTCGTTTAGACAAGGCAGGGGATGGGAGGCTGCAGACAGACCTCGGCTCTGCCATGCAGACAGGTGAGAGGTGGAGTCTTCTGTGTCCACGTTCTTGGGGAATTGGGGCAAGGAGAGAAATGCAGTTTGCTCACAGTGACTGCAGGCCCAGCAAGTACAGAACCTGTATCTTACAAACCCAAGTGTTTCAACCTCATGATTCAATTTTCCTTTGATGTACAGCCTGACATATTTTTTCAGTCACTTACTCTGAGCGCAAGAACTGACCTTTTATCATTTTTAGTTGTAAATCAGAGAGTGACGTTAAATGCTCAGGGTGGTTCTCTATAAAGTGATTGTTTCACTGCTCTGCAAGCTGTGCTATAATTTGCCCCATCCATCCAAATACATGTCTTACCCTAATTAAATGAATACTTTTGTCAGTTTATGTTGCTTCAGCTTTCACTCAGAATCTGCTTGCTTCCGTGGTGTGCTAGTATTCTTTTGAGAATTTATGTAAGCATATATAAATATAGACACATATATTCACATACAGAAAAAAGAAAGAAAATGTAATTGCAACTTTCAGGTAAAACACATAGAATATTTTGGCAGGCATTTGAAAATTGATTTTTATAAAATATTCAGAAAATACTTATGTTAACAGCGATTTAAAAAATTGTTCCCTGCTGGGAGTTGATAGATGCTACAAGCTACAAATGGATTCACTTGAAAACTGCATCTCCCCGTTATACAGGTGAAACATTATTAAATACCTACAACAGGAACACAGAAAAGAATCTGGAGATCTGTTGTACAACAAACAGCAATGGCAACTTTTATATGTACTTTACTCTGTTCCTTTTGCAAGGCAATGCTGTCTCCTTAGATCAGAGCAAATGGTCGTTGTTTTTCTCTTTCCTCTGTTTACTGGGAGTCATATGTTCCTGGCTGGAAGGTCCTTCTGGCACAAAGAATCCCTTTAAAGCCCTGTTTGAGCTCTGAAATAGGTTGAAACTGATGTTTCATATTTTTGTCAGTTCTCCATGCCTGTTGTTTTTCTTGTTCATTCTTGCAGTTCCTGACAGATAAATTTTAGGAAGCAGGGGGAACAAAATGAAATATTTGCTATTCTTCATGAAACATCTGGCAGGGCTTTGGCAAGAGCATGGAGTTAGCAAGAGTTGCTACTTTTATATGCAGTGGATGACATTTTTTGTTGTCCTTAATGAAGTCCAAAGCATATGCAAATCAGCCGTGTAATGAGCGAGGTTAAGCAAGGTTTTGGATTTGGTTCCATATGGTGTTAAAAACATAATTGATCAGAATGTTTTGAAATATATTGAACACGAGTGTTCAGATTTGTTTTATCTGAATCTCATTATGTCTGAGAAGAGATTTAGGATGAGGGCAGGGGCTGAAGTTTTAAGCTTGGATCTATTATTGATTATTTATGATCACACATACTTCATCAGATGTTTCTGCTATAAACCCCACTTCAATCTGCTCTACAGGCACAATAGATTTCCTTGGTCTTGCCCTTGTTGTCTGTCATTCTTACGGGTACATACACAGAGTCTCTCTCTCTCTCCCCCCCCCC